>JAKTWT010000079.1:0-107290 GCA_030582155.1 Hansenula lynferdii | reverse complement strand
ATTCATTAAGTATTATTGGTTATGGATTACTTTATGCAAATCATTCACCAGGTACAAATTATTTAGCTGCTTTTTTCATAGCTTCAAGTCTTTATGGTACTAGTGGTGTTAATGTTACTTGGTTGAATAATAATACAGCACCTCATTATCGTCGTGCCACAGCACTAGGTACAAATCAAATGTTGGGTAATACAGCGGGGGCAATTGTTGGACAAGTTTATCGTTCTGCTCCTTATAAATTAGGTAATGGTTTTTCATTAGGTTGTGTTTGTATAAGCACATTATTGGCAACTATTATTATGCTTCTTGCTAAAAGGGAAAACAAGATTAAACAAGAAATTCTCAATGGAGAAAGAACTGATACCATGAAAGAGAGAACAGGTGATAAAGAATTGAATTTCAGATATGTTTATTAATATCCGCCATAAATAGCCTTTCTATTAACAATTGTATGTGGAATCTCATCTTTATAGAAAAATTGTAGTAAATTTTCAACACATTTTTTTTCAAAATTTCTAAAACTATCTTGAGTACAAGCACCAGCATGTGGTAATAGTGTAATTTTCCAATTTGCTAGTAAATCTTTATGAATTTTTGGTTCAAATTCATGAACATCAAATCCTGCACCAACTAATTGACCTCTTTCCAATGCATCTATAACTGCAGATTCTTGTACAATGGGGCCTCTAGCAATATTAACTAGTCTAACTTTTGACTTCATCTTTTTAAAAGCGTCATAATTGATTAAATGTCTTGTATCTGAAGTGTATGGACATGCAATTAATATACAATCTGATTTGGCTAATAATTCATCTTTATCCTCAAAGTACTGAATTTCCGATCCAATCTCAGCCTCTAATTGAGGTTTCCGTGATCTATTATGATAAATAACATTCATCCCCAAAGAAATACATGTTTTAGCAATCAAAGTCGCAATATCACCAAGTCCAATAATACCCAGTGTTTTCCCATTAGGATCATCACTTATATTGGAAATAATTTGAGAATCATAATAAGCACCTGGAGTACGAAGACAATGCTCAGCATAAGTTAGATATCTAAATGAAGATAGCACCAAATAAACACCAACATCAGCAGTGGCTCTTGAACAAGAGTCTGGTGAATTACAAAATGCAATTTTTCTCGAGTTTAAATATTCCAAATCCACTATATCATAACCATGACCAGATTGAACCACAATTTTACAACTTTCTGGCAATAATCTCACAGCTTCATCTCTCAAGATGTAATGATGGATATATGGGTTTGATTTCAACCAAGTAGAACGACATATGGCATCAATGGGTCCAATTTTACCATAGTTGGGTTTCCGAAGCTCAGCCATATATTCCTCCACACTGGTGAAATCATACACGATAAGCTCAAATTTCTCATTTAAAACGGACCAGCTCTCTTCATCGTGGACAGGCTCATCCCATGGGATGTAAAGTACCCTTGGTTTGAGTGTCATATCCTTGACTCTTGATGGATTAATAATTCTCGAGATTCTCAAAATCCTATTAGGCTTATAAATCGATCCGGAAAATTCACAACGTTTCTCCGATCTCAGATCTACAATTTAATCTTGATAACCATTTACAAAAATACACACAGCTTAATTGGTAGCTTGAGTTATAGCTCTCAGACCAACACTACCAGTGAGATTGCTCGGTGGAGCATTTGGTGCATCAATGCACGGATAATGGATTGTATTTGACTCTAAAGCACCATACCCACCACCAGATGGTGTTTTCAATACGAATCCGATCTCCAATAGACACCTTGACTGTATTTTGAGATCCAAGAGAAATCTTTTTATAGGATCCATCCTTCTGTTTCTTCAACCAATAATTATAACCTCGTTTTCCAGAATGTCCACCATTCATACCATAAGGTGCAAAAACACGTCTTTGCATCAGCACTGTGGCTTCTAATGGGATTGTAAATTCAACTTCTCGAATAACACCATCACCACCTTTATAAAGGCCCGATCCACCTGTTCCTTGATTAATTTCATATTTCCTCAAGATACATGGATATTTTTTTTCAAAATTCTCACTATCAGTCATTCTTGTATTTGTAGTATGAACTTGAACACCTGATTGTCCATGGAAATTTGGACCTGCACCTCCACCACCAGCAATCGTTTCATAATAACCAAAAGAACCATATTTCTCATCCGATATACCAAATGTAAAATTATTACAAGTACCTTGTGAGGCAGCACATGCTTGGAATGCCTTAAATAAAGTATCAGTGATTCTTTGTGCACTTTCAACATTTGAACCACAAACAGCAGCATCAGGCGAAGGATTAAAAATTGAACCTTCTCTAACTTTAACTTCAACTGGTGCCATACAACCACTATTTAATGGAATATCAACACTAATTAAACATCTCATAACATAAAGAATTGCACCGTATAAGACAGCAATAGGTGTATTCAAATTACTATAGAATTGTTCACCAGATTCTGTAAAATCAAAAACAGCATCACCAGTTTCTCTATTGATTATAATCTCAACTGCAATGGCAGTACCATCATCCAAATAATCCACCGCAGTTAATGGTTTACCTTCAAATCTATCAAAGGCGACTTTCAACAAATCTCTAACAGCTTTCTCAGCAGAGTTTTGAATAGCATCCATGTATAATTGAACAACTTCAAGACTAAATTCATCAATTAAATTTTGCATCAATGAAACACCTTTTTGATTAGCAGACGCATGTGCTTTTAAATCACTAATAGAATCTTCCAATAATCTTGATCCACTACAACCAGGAATTTGACTAGGTTTTGTTGAAAGTAATTCAACAACTTTATCATATTGGAATAATCCATCCTCATATAATTTCTCAGATTCAATTATAGCACCTTCTTCTTCTAAAACTTTGGAATTAGCAGGCATGGAACTGAAATGTTAGTAATGAACTATTTATTAAAAGAAAGAAAGACTCACCCAGCACATATCCCACCAATATCTGAAAAATGACCTCTTGCAGCGAAAACCATCAATAATTCATCATTTTCACCCAATATAGGGGTAATAACAGTTATACTAGAGAATGTTAGTTGAGTGATACATAGCACAAATTCAATCAACTCACTCTGGAAGATGTGTACCACCCATTGTATGAGAATTTGTGAAAATAACATCACCTTTTTTCAATTTCCCCTTCCATATTTCAATTTGCTTTTCCACAGCTAAAAACATTGAACCTAAATGACCTGGAATATGTGGTGCATTTGCTAAAAGTTTCCCAGTTGAATTGAAAATAGCACATGAAAAATCTAATCTTTCTTTAATATTTGTTGAAATTGATGTTAATTGAAGAGTGGTCCCCATTTGTTCAGCAATTGACATAAATCTATGACCGAAGACAGATAATTGGATTGGATCAACAACAGTTTTGGATATTTGAGAATTATGACTAGTCTTGACATTAATCATGACACATTCTGAAAGGATAGTTGCCTCACAATTAGGTTCAACCAAGATAGTCTGTGTATTATCGATGATTATTGATGGACCTTTAATTAAAGTACCAATTGCAAGTTTTTGTAAAGAAAACACTTTAGTTTCAACATGTCCAACAGATTCAAAAAAAACCATTGTCGATTTATCCGGATTTGATGATTCAATTTTAACAATAAATTCATTCTCCTCAAAGGGATTAACAATTTTATCATCTTGAGATTTAATAATTTTTCTAACACGAATATCTTCAACAATTATTTCCCTTTCCAAAGTGAATCCAAATTCTTGATTATGTTGTTCGATAAATTGTGATGCAACATCCCAATTATTATCTGATTTAATAATCATCAAACAAGTTTCAGTACCACGATATTTCAAATTTAAAAAAATTTCTGTAACTATAGGTCCATTAGCAACATTTTGTTCTTTAGCCTCTAATGAAACAGTTTGGTTTAAATTTGTCAATTTTGCCTCGATAGATGGAATATTTTCTTCAATTAATTCTATTGAAGCAGGTTCTTGCATTTCCACCACAACATCAGCTAATGATATTCCATATGCAGACAGTAAGGAAGAATATTTATGGATTAATACTGTTTCAATATTGAGCACTTGTGCTAAAGAACAACAATGTTGACCACCAGCACCACCGAAAACTGAAATATTATGATCTGCAGTGTTATAACCTTTACCTTCAGTCAATGTTCTAATAGGTCTACACATGGATTCATTAGCAACTTTTAAAAATCCAATGGCAACTTGAAATGGAGTCATTTTCAATTGAGATCCAAGATCTTTATTAATAGTCTCAGTTAAATCTTCAAATAGAATACGTGAAGCATCAATATCCAATGGTTCATTTTCATTGGGACCGAAAATACATGGGAAATATCCAGGTAATAATCTACCAGTGAAGATATTAGCATCAGTAATGGTTAAAGGACCACCTTTCCTATAACATGCTGGTCCAGGGTTTGCACCTGCTGATTGAGGACCAACAACAAACATGCCATTTTGCCAGAATAACATGGAACCACCACCGGCAGCCACTGTGGAAATATCCAATTGAGGAGTTGTTAAGCGTACTTCATTAACAACATTGGTGAAAACATGTTCATATTTACCATTAAATCTACTAACATCAGTACTAGTACCACCCATATCTAGGGCAACTACTGATCTGTTATTACCAGGTCTTTTATCATAACAAGTCTCTGCACAACCAACAACACCACCTGCTGGTCCCGAAAGAATAGCACGTAACCCTGTAAATTTATTCCAGGGGCATAATCCACCATTTGATTGCATAAATAAAAGTTTATTACCCATAGCTTGTAACCCACCTTCAAATCCAGAGCTGAATCCTGTCAAATATTCTTGAATCTTTGGTAATAGATAAGCATCAGCAACGGTAGAGCTACATCTATCCACAATACCAATTGTTGGTTGTAATTCTGTGGAAACAGATACTTGAAACCCCATTGCTCTTGCTAATTTTGCCACTTCTTGTTCATGTTTGGGATATAGATAAGAATGAAGGAAACATACAGCCAAACTTGAAATTCCCAATTCTTGTAATGCTTGTAATTGAATTTTAACTTTTGATAAATCTGGACGTTCAATAATTTGGATAATATCACCAGTTATTGCCTCAACTAATTCATTTTCAAATTTACCTTGATCATTCAAAGTGAACTTAGCTTTAGGACCACCACCTTCTGTATAGTTCAAGACGGTTATACGTTCATCAATTTCCAAAACTGTTGAATATAATTGATCCAATTTTTTAGCGCTAATATTAAAGATATCAGGTCTAGCCTGGTTCCCTATAGCGAGAACATCACGGAAATCCTTTGAAGTTAACAATGCAACTTTAGCACCATCTCTTTCTAGCAATGCATTCGTAGCAACAGTGGTACCCATTTTGATTGATTCAATCGTTTCAACATTCAACAATGTACCCCTAGGGATTTTTGTCTCGTGAGCATATTCCAAAGTTTTCCTGATTCCTTCAGTTGGAGCGTCAGCATAGTTGTTCGGATCAACAGATAGCAGTTTGAACACCAATGGTGACTTTCCTGGGACAGTTGCAAAGATATCAGTGAAAGTTCCACCTCTACGGTTGGAGTTAGTTTGGGATTGTAAATAGGTCTTGTTGTAAACTTACCTATCAATGGCGATATTTATACCTTTTGTCATCTTGTTTAGATAGTATATTGGTTGACACAGCTCTAGATCATTATCCAGGGGAAGATATCTGTTTAAATAGTCTATTATCAACTGGTATCTTTGATAAGAAGATTATCATGTCCGGAATTACTTAGTGATAAATCCGAAAGCTCTTGAAACTGATCTAATGATAAGATAAAGATGATAATGACAGATATGAGATTCTGGGAAGGACAGGTTTGTTTGTGATGGATTGAACATTTGTAGTTGTTGTCCTGTTGTAAGCCAGTACAAGGACACGTTCAAAACAATGTCTTCATCCAGTCATCAATCATATGTTTTAGGTGCCAATTGAACCAAGGTGTGACTTCATTGTCTGGAAAGTTAGAGTATCAGAGTGGAACAGCTTAAAACGTTGGTGGATTGTTGGATCTATTAACACTAGTTGTAATTTATAATTCATCTCTGTATTGTTTTATATTTTATTTTATTTCAATCCCGCTTACGTAATATCTCTGTCATCACAGATCGGGCTCGCTCCTTAAAACCATCAAGATCTTTAATCAAAAACATGGAATCTTGTTTTGCTAAAAACAGCCAAAAGAGACATGGGGTTGGATTTCTTAGTGATACGGAAGTACCAAAGAGTTGCAACGGAATGTGGACTGGAAAGATGGGGGCTTGCGGACGAAAGAAGCATATTGCTGGAGAATATCAGAAGTTTACTTGAACGATTACCAAAAGAGAATATTGATTTCCAAAAATTAGCATTTGTGATCTTGTCATTTGGTGATGAAAATGTCGAGAAATATATCGAAGAAAATTTTGGATCTAGTTATAACGTCCCGAATTTCAAAAATTCCAATGATCTGCTGAATTTTTTCCAGTATTTCGATGGAAAGCATTTACTAGACACCAGGATAAAAGATGCAATTACAGTTCTAATGGACTCGATAAAGAAACGTGGAGCTGTAACAGAGTATGAATTTGATGGAATTACTTTGGATAAGTCAATGAACTCCTTTTCAGAACAAGGTATAGACAAAAATATTAAAGACATGACAATATTCTTTCAGTCTTATACTCAATTCCTAACCCAACCTAAACCTCAACCTGAAGTAAAAGTACCCAAAAACATCGTGTCGCCAAAGAGATACTTTCTCAGATCTACAGTCAACAATAAAACATCCGAGCCAAAAGACAGCAGCAACAAAGAGGTACTCCACAAATTAAGACGAGAACCAACACCTAAAAAATTAACCCAGGAACCAAAGCAGAAGCAGAAAAAAAAATCTGAAAAAGATCCAGATATTGATACTGATGATAAATTAGAAACACGTTTCATGTATATTAGAGATGGGAAACAAAAAAATATTCCTCAAAGGCATACGGATGACCTGATCTATTCCCCCAAAAAATCACGTCTTAAAAACACACCAAGATACATTTCTTGTACTGAAGTGATTATAACTAACGATTCTGAGACCTCTGGAAATGATGAATTTTATGAAGCTTCAGAAGTTGAATATGATGAACAATTAAGAAAAATGTGTAAGGATTGGAGAGCAAATGGATTGTTGAAACTTTCCTATTATAATAATATCCAAAGCATTCAAAGCATAAAAGAATTGAAATCAAAGGGAAAGTACGAAATTATTCTCAAGATGCGAATATCTAGTGATGAATTCAATCCCTATAGATTGATAAAATCTCACCAGTTGAAGCTTTTCAATCGCACAAAAGTCGAGGAACTCTGCTTCAATGGCCACATCGTGCCTCCTAGGGGGTTCATGTATCAAATGACCAAACAGCATGCAAAAACCTTGTCTCGTCGTTCTTTTTAAATATCAATTTGCATAATGAAGTCTATGGTGTTTCTGGCCCTACCAAAAATATTATTTTGTACCCGCGAAATAAATTAAAATATACTTTATGGTATTTTAGCCTAGTTTTTCAACTTTAAGCTGAAAAGTTGATTGAAAAGAGATCAAAAAAAATGCCGCCATTTGTCCCACACGATGCTCATTTTGCTCCCAGATACTTCTCATCGTCGCCTCTTCGCAGCTATCGTCCAGAACCGGTTTATAATTACGCGACTCCAAAAAGTGCGACGCGTCTTTTAGAAGATCCATCATCATCAATCAATTTTGAACATTATCAACAGATTGCTCGTGATGTCCAATTCCAAAGATGGTCAATGGAGTCCAATCCAGCAGAAAGGAACCAGCTCGTGAAGGATATAGAAAACATGTCTCGTTATATCCCCAATCCTGTGAATTTCTCTCAACTACAAAGAGTTATCAATAGTTATCACGATACTCCTGAAAACTCGACAATCTACAGTTTTAAAGACATTGATCATCTGGTTGCGTACTATAAGAGTCTTAAGATACCACCAAGACAAAACAAGTTGGATGTCAACAGAACGCTGAAAAGAATCTTATATCATCAACCAGTAAAGAACAAACTTGATTTTGACAAATGGAAGTCATTGGTGCTTTCTTCAAGATTTACATTATATTACGAGCAAACAAGATCCATGTTGGCACTTTTTGTTCTTTCAGAAGTACTTGCAGAATTAAATATTGATAAGCATTTGATAGATTTACAGATAAATATCAAACTGGTTGATAAAATGTCAATTAAAGAATTGATTTACAAAATTGAAGAATTCATATATCAAGAAAATTTGGATTTTGATAGTTATGATGAAGAAAGTGAACATGAGATTTCAACTAATATGATTCATTTACCAAAAAAGGATAATTTGGTATCACAAGAGTGTATACCAAAAATCGATAAAGAACCTATTTCACAAGAAGTTGCTCCATTTGAACAATGTGAAGAGCAAGTCGATACACCTCAACTTAAATCTTTATATCTGAATCCATCATTAGATTCATCGCCATTATCATCTCTCAATTCATCAATTTCAACTCAATCATGTCCATTCCCACCAACATCACCATTAGACTCAAGAAATGCAGATAACTCCATGAGAAACAGAATAAGGATAAATTTGCCTAATAATGATTACGCTAAAACATTAGTTCTATTGTCACCGGAAAAGAATAAAATTTCTACAGATGAACAGACGTCATTAAAAATACCACAAGATCCATTTGTTAAGAATTCAAATATCTTCCAACATTTTGATGATGTTCCCCTTAGCCAACTTGCAAATAAAGAATCCAACAATCAAATAACTTTAAGAAAAGAAGAACAACCCATCATCAAACAAGAAGAAACATCTTTAAAAATTCCAGAAAAACGCATACTGGAAAATGACTTTAATGAATCACCAACAAAGAAAAAAACACCTTCACCAATAAATCCAAATGACTTCATTTGCTTTACAAAGATTACTAAAAATGAATCACAAATTTATTTTGTATATGGTAAACTTTCATCTGGAGAGGAGAAAAGAATTAAATTGAAAAATTTAAAATCTATTCCAGTTGGTGAATTTAAAAGATTATGTGATTTAGGTAATTTTAACGTTTCAAATCGTCATTTACAACTCGTTAATATTCAACATCAGGAGAATTCCAAAGAGAGAGAGAATCTATAATAAATAACTATTTATTTAATTGCTTTCAATGAACGCTGTTTCAGTATGAATATTAATCCAACAATTAAACCTAAACTTGCTAATCCCATACCTGTATAAAATGCTACTGAGATTTTTTCCAAAGTCACAATGTCATCATTGTTATTGGAATAATATCTTTGTACTGTACCTGCAATACCTAATCCAATTGATATAGAATAATTAACTGCAGTGGCTACCAACGAGGCTGCAACACCTTGATTTCTTTTAGAAAGATGATGACTTAGAACAATTGTTGCAGCAGGGAAACTTATATCCATTCCAAATGGTGTAATTATGGTGGATATGAATTTCTGAGGCCAATAGCTTTGATTTTGAGGTCTTGTCCCCATTAAACAAATCCCAATGAGGAAACAAGATAGAGATATTGTCATCACCAAACTTGTTGATAAAAATCTCAAGAGATAAGCTGTTGATAAACTAGCAATCAAACCTGCAAAGATACATGGGATCATTTGTACCGATGCTATTAAAGCTGATTGATGTAAAATTAATTCACTGAATTGGAAAGTATAATAAATCCAGACCCCAAAACAGCTCCATCCAGCAAATATACATAAAAGAACTAATCCAGTTTCACCTGTTAGCACTTCCTTCGGTACCAATGGTCTTTGAGAGAATTTAAATTCAATTACAAAAAATGCAATGACTGACAAAATTCCAATGATTAGCAACACATAAACGTAAATAGAATCCCAACCGACAACTGGACCTTGGTTCCATGCAAAATTTATCAGCACTAATCCCAAGACACCTGTTATCGAGCCATGGATATCGAATTGTTTCCATTTGTAAGAGGTTGAATGTGAAGAATCATGATGAATACCCTTGGGGATGAATAAAATCCCAAATGCGCAAATGACAAAACACAAAATACCCATAACCCAAAACGCCCATGGCCACCAAGAGTGTTCAGCAATCAATGATGAGAAGATTGCACCTATAGTGAATCCAAATGGAGCAACACCACCGAATAATGCCATTGCAATGTTTTTAGTTATTGAACCATGAGGGAAAAAATTCCCCATTAATGCCAATGAATTAGGTACAACAATAGCTGGACCGATACCTTGTAGCCCTCTTGCCAAACTGAAAAACACAACGTTATGCGCAAAGGCAGAGAATCCACAAACCAATGACCAGATACCAAACCAAATAAACCCAATGATGTATAATTTTTTATAACCGAATAGGTCACCCAACTGACCAGCAACCAAGATGAAAGTTCCTGATGTTAGTGAGAAGGAAGCCGAAAACCAGCTGACTTCACCTGGACTCGAAGTGTTCAATGTTGACTCTATATGGGTGAAAATGACCAGTGTTTGAGATAAGGCTGCCTGTGTTAAGAATTGTGAAACAGCCATAAGTAACACAAAGATCACCAGTTTCAACCTGGAAATTTCTTCATACGATGGTGATATTTCATGGGGCTCATCGTTATAATCCATCAGTTGTGGGTTCTTGTCAGCTCAAGGCCTCTGATGAGCTTTAGGTTGAAAAGCAAAGAATTTCACGGACGTGTTTTTTCCCTTGACAAGCTTATTATGCCGGTTAAATGAAGTTAAAATAGAAAATTTTGCATCTGATGGCTTATCAGATATGGACAGAGCCACACCGGCCGGCTAAATGAAAATGGAACTTGAAATATTGAAATATTGAATATGTATTGAAAAGGCTTTAATAGGGATAACCATGAATGTCCCTGTCCTGTTGGTGAGAAAGAGAAGATACGTGTTGAGCTTATTACTGGAAAGTTGAAACAAAAAACAAAGCTCAAAAGATCCCGAAAGTCGATTTATTCAAAGATGATCTATTCACTCAACATAATCAGACACTCAATACTCAACTGCACCTCATTTCCCAAGTTTAAAACCCTGTAAAGATCATGTTAAATATCACTAATTACTGTTTACGCAAATTAAAACTATCCGCGAATTTTTCCACGATTAATAAATTCATCACCAAAAAACTTCTTCAGACGAAAACATCAACAGTCACCAAAAAATGCATCTTTTGGATCTTCCTGGCGAAGTATTGGTCAATGTGCTGTGTTTCCTCCCCCCAAAGGACATAAACAATGTGTTTGCCATCCCACAGTTCAGACAACAGGTCCAGGCATTGGTCAGCTTGAAAATAGACAATAATGAGAAGGCTTCAATATTCACAAATGTTCCTCGAGAATCGAGTTTAAATTCAGGTCTATTATATCTCTTGGAAATCACAGATTTCGTATCAATATGTGAAGCTGAGCTAAATACAATCGACCCGGTACCGAAGATCTTGGCTGTATTGGATCCACTCACAAAATATGAACGAAATATGACACTGATCAATCATTTTGGCCATGATTACCTGACAATAATACTAAACAAGATGATCGATGACAATGCCAAGGGGAAAGGAGTCTTCAAACATCTTTTATTCACATCTCTCAAGAGCATAACATTGGATAATGTCTTAATTGACCCAACATCTATTGATCTTCCAAATCTCCAAATTGCCCATTTCATCAATTGTAAAAGTACAAACGAACAAGTTAAATTCCATTTCAATGCGTTGAAAAGTCTTTCAATTTCAGGAAATGATTGTTTCCGATCCTTAGGGAAATCTATGGATTTTACCGAGTATCCAACTGAATTAATAATCGATTCTGATGAGGTTTTACAATTGAAAGCAATGACATTTTCTAAATTGAAAAAGTTTAGAATTCAAAATATTGAGGAGATCGATCCAGTGGATAATCATTTCCAAATTACAGATTGTCATATGCCTGAGCTCAAAGAGTTTTCTGTGTATATTTCTGGTGATATACATATCGAGAACCTTAAATTACCAAACTTGATCAAACTTTCCGTTGAAAATCATGATTCTCAATTCAACCAAAAAATCATAAGATTACATGATCTAGACTTACCTTGTCTTAAAGTCATTGAGATCACATCTGATAACGTACCGAGAATTCACTCCTTGAAGCTTCCAATTCTAGAACTCATTTTTGCTGATATTATCAATTTAAAACCTGAAGATGACTTGCAATTTTTCCAAGATTTCCCCAATATAATTGTTAAGCGGAATTCTATTCAATTTTTGGAACGTATTGATACTTCAATGTTGAAATTTTTAGGTGTTGATCTACAATCCACTGTTGAAATGTTGGATTACGATATATCAAGTTTGGATTTCCATAACCTTGAGTATCTTGACATATCATTGGATGACTCTTTCACAAAATTTCCTACCTTAAACGCTCCAAGCCTGACTCAATTGAATGTATTTGAATGTCCAAGTTTGGAGAATATGGATTCCATCTCAATTGATTATCCAAATTTAAAAGAATTAATATTCGAAGTTGTTCAACAGCCAATGAGTCTAACGAATTTAACTTTCCCTCATTTGAAGTTTTTAGAATTTAATTCAGAAAGTGGTGAATTACATATTGATCAATGTTCATTTCCTCAATTAAATTCATTATTAGCCCTGGGTTCACTTTTCGAAACAAATGCTACAATTAATATAGATGCACCTGAATTAATAGAAATGAAATTAGAAAATTTAGATATGGAAGAATTTCATTTATCAAATCATCCAAAACTTCGAATTTTATCAGTTAATAGAGTGGAAAATTTTATAGGTGAAAATTTGGATTCATTAATTTATCTTGATCTTTCATATAACGTTATGAGTGATGTTCAATTGATTGGAGGTGCACCAAATTTAAGAATGCTTGAATCTATTCAATCAAATGCACATGGTTTCATTAATGATACTGGATTGGGATTATCACCCGAGGAGAAGAAATCCAGATTTGGTGATCGATATAAACCAGAATTAGAATTGCTCCCATTAGAAGATCCAATTGGTATAAGGACATGGCTTTCTAAATTTTATTGGGAATTGAATAAAGAAATTAGAAGATGATTCAAGTGCGTCTTTTGGGTTGGAATCTTAAAACACCTAAACAAACAGCACTTCCAATAAGCATCATACCATCATAAATGATTGATCTTTGATAATCTTTACTCATTAATCCTGAATTTTTAATCAACAACCCAGCTATTGGAGATCCTAATAATGTACCAATACCTCTTGAAAAATACATCAATCCACTCATTGCTTGGTAATTTTGTTCACCAAATAATTCCACAAGGCATGTTGGTAATAATGATATGATTGCACCTGAGAATACTCCATAAAACACGACAAACGATATAAATGTTTCTCTTGAGGCAATAATCCATAATGTGAAGATAGTTATACAACTTGCCACACTGCAAATGATAATCATGTTTAATCTTCCAATTCTATCTGCAACAAATCCCAACAAAATCTTGAATATGGCATTAATAACATTATTAACACCAATAAACATTGCACCTTGGTTATCGGTGAATCCTAAAGTTTTCCCATATTTGGACATGTAGATTAATGGAATCAAATATCCAGCAGATTGTAACAATGATGCCATCAGTTGTAACCAAACTTTAAAAGATTTAATTTGTGATATGGTAAGAATCTTATGACTATTAAATTGAAATTGTTCACTAACATTCTCAGGAACATTTACTAAAAAACCAGCTATAATGGAACATCCAAGAACCATAAATCCTTCAACTCTTAAACACCATTGCCAACCAATCTTGAATATTAAATACTTGGATAGTGCTGCTACACCTAATCCACCAAACCCGGTACCACTAAATAAGATACCCATGGCAATTGCACGATTTTTGTTAAAGAACATTGGTGCTATAACAACTGGGGGCATATACAAGAGACTGGATCCCATACCGAAAAGAATACCCTGTGCTAAGATGAATTGATACATTGAAGAGCAAAACCCACCAATAATTAATCCTAAACTCATTACAAGTCCACCAACGAGCATCACATGTGTTGGTTTGAAATAATATAGCAATGTCTTGTTAAAAATCCCACCGATATAAGTTAAAGCTGTGGCAGCTGTACCAATCATGGCCACTTTGGAATCGTTATAATGTGCCAAAGGACCATTGTCTGATGTATAATAATCTTGGAAAACACCAAATGAGAAAGATACACCAAAGACGATAAAGTTCGATATGAATCCGGCTAATATAACCCTGATCCCATTTGAGTTGTCTCTAGTGGTGTTATAAGCGTTTTGGAATGTAAGGGCTCTACTGGACATTTTCTGTTTTTTTACGGTGTAAATTGAAGGGCTAAAATATCAAATATCCATAGAAACTAATATTTGTCTCTTTATATGTCTTTAATAGTGTAGCGCAGAGTCAAATCAACGGCTCCAGAGTCACTTTTACTGACTCACACATACTTAACCAGAGTGCCTCACATCCCAACACCACCATGATTCTACATAGTAATATATCACGGTCTAATCAAAGGGTCGTAATTCAGTTATAATTAGTGCCGTTGGATGGTGCATACTTTCATTTAATCTCCGCCTATATAGCTACTTTTTTTTCCACTATTGCGGCTATATACGATTATATCGGATTAATTATCGTTGAATAATCCATTGATGATCCAGATAATATTGAATTCAATTAAACAGAATCATCACCAGACAAGCCATTGCTGGTTGATTTCAATCTTATCTTCTTCATCTATATAGGCCATGAGCGTGGCTATACCAGGTATTTATACTGCTTAGATAATCATCGCGCTTAGATAAGGGATTATGTAATTTATCAAGTGGTATAATGTGCTAACTATTATATCAAGCTTCACAACAATTCAATACCTCTGATGGTAACTTCTGAATACCAACTCAGAACACTGTTGTAATACGAATTCACCTTGTTTATGACTTTCAAGGTTATTATGAAATTTCATGATAAAGAGAGCAAAACTCATCAAGTGTTTTTTGAAACCCCCATAATTGGTTCTCTTGCAATCACCAATATCGATATACAGCATGAAATGGCTACACTTGACCCAATTACAGAGCTTGATTGGATATATGTTCATTCTAGCTAGCATCTCTGAGACCTTTCTTCCAGTGAAGGCATTGTCAACCACCATGTTCTCAAAATTGGGTGTGATTTTTCTTGATTTCTGCAAGGATATAGCTTCTTCAATGGTGGAAAGTGGATCATATTGATACCCTTATCAACTAAACAATGATTGAAGTTTCTCTGAAGAGCTTATATATATAATGCTGATCTGATCGAGATCAAAGAAAGAGCCAAGAAATTGATGAAAACGTTATATATCTGCAGGAATTAACGTACATAAAATCACAATGTGATATATGATATATATCTATAGACGTGTTCTATTTGAATTAGTACAGCTGTCAACAAATACCTTTAAGCTCTTTCATTTTGTTAGTTTAATCGTTTATTGGTAAAGCTGTTGCAAGACTAAGGACTTTAGCGGCCTGATCAAAAAAAAAAGTGGGTATATAAACTACAAGATTCCCAGTTTTGATAAACAAAGTTATAATTATAGTCCAAGATTAAATGATGTTTCCACACATCATAATTGCCCTGTCTATACTGTTATCACCAGTGTATTGTGTAATCAAACTCAAAACAACTACAGAACACCCATTGAACTTCACTTTGGACTTGACAAAATTCACAGAGTGTGCAAATGTTACAAATGACGAGGTGTCAATTTGGAAAGATATAGGAAATGGTGAATATGTCATTTCACCAAACAACCAGACTACTAGTTTTGATTTTGATGTTTGGTTAGATTGTGTTGACGACCAAGGTGTTGGTGATTTGGTTCCCGTAAACGATGGAGGTTATCTCGAACATCTTACCCCAGTAGAAGATGCTTTTGCCCAGGGGTCTTTGAATTGGCAAGGGTTCCATTATGTTGGTGACATGGATGCTATGGGAATGAAATCTTCAACATGATAGTATAAATTAGTTGATAAATGGATAAACCGGGTGGAAAATGACAAGATTATTGCAAATTAATTATGTAGTCTATCAACAATATCTATAAACTTTTGGAGAGATAATGCACTTCACTGTCCAAACTTTGTAGTCTCTCTGCAGCTTGTTCACTGGTCAAATCTCTTTGGGCTTCTCCAAGCATTTCAAACCCAACACAAAATTTTTTAACAGTAGCTGATCTTAATAACGGAGGATAAAAATGCATATGAAACCATGAAACATTTTTAATTTCATCAGATGCAACAAATGGAGCCTGATGTAAACCCATAGAGTATGGGAAACTAGTTTGGAACAAGTTATCATACTTTGTGGTCAATTTTTTCAAAATTTGAGCCAAATCTAGCTTATGTTTGTCGTTGAAATCTTCAATAGATCTTAAATGATTCTTGGAAATCAATAACGTCTCAAATGGCCAAAGGGCCCAGTATGGGACAACAACAATGAAACTTTCATTTTCAAGAACAATTCTTTGTCCTTTGGATTGTTCTAATTTGACATAGTCTTCTAAAAGATGTGAATTATTCTCTTTATAGTAACTCAACAGATTCTTCAACACATGATCAACTTCTGTTGGTACAGTGTCCAATGCCCAAGCTTGACCATGTGGATGAGGATTTGAACACCCCATAGCTGAACCTTTATTTTCAAAAATTTGAACATATCTATAAGGTGATTCTCCATTCAAGACTTCTTGATGTAAATCAGTGTATAATTTGTTCCAGGCATTAACAACACCAACAATCTCATCAATTGACATCAATGGTAAAGTCAAATTGTGCTTTGGACTGAAACATATAACAAAGCATTTTCCCTTAACACCTCTAGTCTTTAACAATTTCTTCTCCAGTGGGCTTCCTTGTTCTTCTTCATTGTAATCAGGTTGATCAAGTTTAACAGCAGAATAATCATTTGGGAAGATGAATGTCGAGTGATAATCTGGATTGATTGGACCCGTGGCACGTTGGTTTCTTGGACACAGATAACACTTCTCGTCATACTCCGGTAATTGGTTCTTCTTGACCTCTTCAACAGCACCTTGCCATGGTCTTTTAGCACGATGAGGTGAACATAATACCCAGGTATCGTTCAAAGGGTTATAACGACGATGTGAGTGATCTGTGAAATCAAAAGAGGACATTTTGACTGTATGGTGGTATTTCTCAAGAAAACAGGAAAAGGGTTCTCTTCACCTGATTAAAAGTTTCTTGATGCTCCGAAAAACAATCATCAATGTTTTTTTTCCAGTCTGGCTCCGTATACATTTGTCCCGTGTCCTGTAATTTTCGATTTGTCCCGCATGTTTTACCCCGGTCGAACATTCTTTCGGGACATTTTTGGTTATTCCGTTTGAATTATAAACTAGTTTGAAAATGTTTTACTTTGTAATGCTTCAAATCACCATGAACCCAAAGAGATGAAAGATGTTTTAGTTACAGGTGGTGCTGGGTTCATGGGGGCCAACTTTTTGAAATATATGGTGAAAAAGCACTCAGAAATCCAATTTGTATGTGTTGATAAGCTCAACTATGCTGGTAATATAGACTCTTTGCAAGAGATTTGGAATCACACTAATTTCAGGTTTATCCGATTAGACCTTTCTCAAGATCTCGAGGCCCTGGAAGGTTTATTCACACAATATCAATTCCACTCCATAATCAACTTTGCAGCAGAATCATGTGTGGATAGGTCTTTTGAAAATCCATTGTACTTCACAAGGAATAATATATTGAGCACTCAAAATTTGTTAGAATGTTGTCGAAATTCCTCCAATGAGACACATTTCATTCATGTATCTACAGATGAGGTCTATGGAGAGCAAAGTAATCAACTTTGTGCCAATGAAGAGACCAGATTAGCTCCTACAAACCCATATGCTGCTACAAAAGCATCAATAGATTTGATTATTCAATCTTATATATATTCATATAATTTACCAATTACCATTATAAGGTCAAATAATGTTTATGGACTGGGTCAATACCCTGAAAAGCTAGTTCCATTGACAATTAGCACACTTGGGGAAATTCAAAAGGGCAAAAAAATTCAAATACCCATTCATGGAGATGGTCATAATAAGAGAACTTATCTATACATTTCAGATTTTATATCAGCAGTGGAGCTAATATTTTTGAAATTTGACCAAAGTTCACAGATATATAACCTAAGTGGAGATGTTAATTTGGAATTGAGTACTATAGAAATGGTGGAACTTATAACAACCACATACACCGAGATTACGAATTTTAAATTTGAAAATCACATCAATTTCATAGAGGATAGAAACTATAATGACTCTAGATATTTTTTGGATTGTAATAGAATTAAAAAACTGGGATGGGAACCAAAAATATCACTACAAGTCGGGATATCCAAAACTATTAATCAATATTTATTAGAATCAAATCTATAATCTATTTGAATACATATTTAAATTTAGCACCATAAGTTTCATCTTTTGTTAAAATAACTTGTTCTTGTTGATCTGTAGAGTTGATAGCATTTATAGGTCTACTTGGCTCAACTGCAAATGCTGATCTGGAAATATCATCACCTGTATAGAATTGGAATGAAGGTTCTGTACTTTGAATCTCTAGCGAATGAGTTTTGGATTTAACTTTGATGATTGTTTTCAAATCTTGAGCTCTTGTATCCAAAGCCTTATTTGTTGAATCAACAATGAAATTATCATCAAAACTCTCACCAGATAACTTGAAAGTCTTGCTTCCCAATTCACCATACTCTCCAGTTGGAATTTTATCATCATCAACTTTTAAATACTTCCCAGTACCCAGTTCAACCTCGCATTCATCAACTCTCTTCTCACCAAGCTTAAAGTAAGTATGGTTTGTTAAATTAACTGGTGAAGCATCGCCTTTCAATAGCTTTGCCTCAATTTCCGTTGTCAGCTCTTTATCACCAATTGTATAAGTCACAATGGTCTCCAATTCCCCTGGGAACCCATTTGAACCATCTTGATCAATAAGTTTGAAAATAAGAGCAGTTTCACCATCTTGCTTACTCACAATTGGACCTAACCAAACTTGTTTATCAAAACCTTTAGCACCACCATGTAAAATTATATCATTGGCATCACTCGATTCCAATTTATAGGTCTTACCTTTCAACTTGAACCCACCATTACTAATTCTATTAGCATAACGACCAATTATAGCACCAGCGAATGGATTATCAATGGATTTATACTCGTCTAATGTATCAAACCCCAAATTTAACTTGTCACCACCAAGTTCAATAGATTGGATTGTAGCACCATAGTTCAAGACAGAAACTTTAAAATCACCATTTTCCACACTATGTTTTCTATCATTTCCAAATTTTTCCCAATTATATCCATCAATTTGGAATCCAAATGGATTCTTAGTTGTCCAATTCCATAAATCCTTACAAGCATCTTCAATTGAGAAATGAGTTTGCCATTTCAACTCTGTATTTGCCCTCTTAGGATTAGCTGTTAAATCTAAAACATCACCTGCTCTTCTTGGAGCAACTTCATATGGTAAATCTTTACCCACAGCTTTACAAAATGCATTATAAACATCAAACACTGTAGATCCTTTCCCTGTACCAAGATTCCATTCTCTAAACAATCCTTCATTTAACCCATTTAAATAGGATAATGCAGATATATGACCCTTGGCCAAATCAACAACGTGGATATAATCTCTAATTGGAGTCCCATCATGAGAATTATAATCATTACCAAAGACTGATAATTTTTCACGTCTTCCAATGGCAACTTGAGCTAAATATGGTAATAGATTATTTGGAATCCCCAATGGATCTTCACCAATTAAACCTGAAGGGTGTGCACCAATTGGGTTGAAATAACGCAAAATGGCAGCTTTCCAAGTTGGATCACTTGTATATAGATCATTAATGATTTGTTCAATGATAAATTTGGTACGACCATATGGATTTGTTGGATCAGTTGGACAAACTTCTGGGATGGGGATCATATTTTCGAATCTTGTAGCATCACCATAAACCGTTGCAGATGAACTGAAAACAATAGATTTAACATTGGCCTTTTCCATGGTTTCTAAAAGTGAAATTGTACCGTTAACATTATTATCATAGTAGTGCAATGGGATTTTGGTAGATTCTCCCACGGCTTTCAAAGCTGCAAAATGGATAACACTCTTGATATCATATTGGGCAAACACTTTGGCCAATTCTTCACTGTTTCTTAAATCAATGTGGAAAAATGGAATCTCTTGACCAGCAATAAACTCAACTCTTGCAATGGAATCGAAACTTGAGTTGACTAAACTGTCCACAACAACAACTTTGTACCCGTTTTGCACCAGTTCGATGACAGTGTGAGATCCAATGTATCCAGCACCTCCTGTGACTAGAATGTATGACATCTTTAATTAATCTCCTTGAGCATTAAACATCAAGAAACAATAAGGATTTCAATAATTCTATATTCAAATAAAGTCCAGAAAGCTATCATTCCACTTTTGGTCCAGGACAAATCCACTGTAATTTTATGAGACAATTCCCCGCTAAAGTTTATACGCTTCCGCCGGGGTACGCGCTGTTCTTTGTCCCCAGACTTTTGCCGCGCGTTTCCCTGCATATTTCACACGTCATGCGGACAAATCGGGACAATTGTCCAAACACGTATAACCAGATGAGGAATAACAAGTAAAGCCGTGTTGAATAATCCGGGTTTCCATGACCTATGGGGGATTCTATTGGCTAATTTGAACATATGATTTATGATCATCAGTTTGGATTTCTTGAATTGCTAATCCGATTGGTTGTAGACTTTTCGAACTGGAGAATGGAGAATCGTTATATTAATGTCCCGTGGGGAAAAGATATCGAGTCTAGGCATAATAAATTATAAGTGTTGATATTTCAATTGAAACATGTATTGATCCTTTCAACAACTTTCCATCATCGAGAAACAGCACAATATGACCAATCTCATCCCAACTTTCCATGATTTCTCATTCTATTCAAACCCGCAGGATCCATCAATCTTGGAAAGATATAACAAGTTGAGCTCCAAATTTCTTGAGATTTATGGTTCAAAAATTGATTTCATCAGTCGTTCACCAGGTCGTGTGAATCTAATTGGAGACCATATTGATTATTGTTATTTCTCAGTGTTACCAATGGCTTTAGATGCTGATGTATTGATTGCTGTGGGAAAGAATGATGAACTTGGAACCATAAAATTACACAATACCAATATTGAATTCCAACCAGAAATTGTTAATTTACCTAAAGATGGTTCAATTTTAACAATTCCTCAAGATCATTTCTCTTGGAGTAATTATTTCCAATGTGGTGTTATAGTGGCTCATAAATTCATCAAGGAAAAATATCCAGATTTATTACCACATGGTGAGCTTTTGAAAAGCGTTTCATTGTTATTTGATGGTAATGTCCCAACTGGTGGGGGACTTTCATCTTCTGCTGCAATTTGTGTTGCTTCAACTTTAGCTATATTAAAAGCAAATGGTATTGATAAGATTTCCAAATCTGATTTAACCAAGATTACTGTGGTTTCAGAACATTATGTTGGTGTAAACACAGGTGGTATGGATCAATGTGCTTCAATTTATGGTGAATCTGGTAAGGCACTTTTAATTCAATTTAAACCAGAATTGATTGGAATTCCATTTGCATTACCAAAATTAGAGCCAAATGATATGGTTTTCTTGGTTACCAATTCATTAGTTCATGCAAATAAATATGAAACTGCACCAATTAATTATAATTTAAGAGCTGTGGAAGCTGCACTAAGTGCTGAATTATTTGCATCTAAATTTAATTTAAAATTGAAACAAGATTCAAATTTAAATACTGGGACATTAAGAGGTGTATTGGATGAATATTTTGAAGCTGTTGAAGAGCTACCACATTGGGATGGTGTTGATATTCATATAGGTAGTGAAAGATTAGGTAAACTCTTGGAGATTTTAGAACAGATTTACACAGAGGATGAAAAAAAAGGTTTCACTACAGAACATGCAGCTGAATCATTAGGTGTAAGTGTTGATGAGTTAAAGCAAAGATTCATGTCAAAATTTGAAGTCAAATATGAGAAATTAAAGATTTATCAACGTACAAAGCACATCTTGGGAGATTCTAAAAGGGTATTGGACGTTTTAAAAGTTTTCCAAGGATCATTCTCAAATGAAAACATTTTAAAAGAATTGGGTTCAATTTTCCAACAATCTCAATGGTCAAATACTAATTTAATTGAAAATTCTAAACCTGAATGTGATGAACTTTGTCAAATAGCTTTGGAGAATGGTTCATATGGATCTAGAGTTACAGGTGCTGGATTCGGTGGATCAATTGTTCATTTAACAACAGTGAATAATTTATCCAGATTGAAACAGGCTTTAGAATCTAAATACTATAAGAAATATTTCCCAGATTTGAGTATTAAAGAATTGGAAAACGCAACCTTGGTTTCTAAACCTTCAACAGGGTCTTGTATAGTGGACATTCCATTATAAAAGAAAACGTATATACGATACAATCATTGCTTTACGAATTGGTTTTTCCATAAACAATTGACGTAGGACTTTACCATCGTTCCATTTTCAATTTGATCATCCCTTGAGAAATGACTTTAGTTGCACGATTACTTAAATTTT
Organism: Hansenula lynferdii; assembly: GCA_030582155.1. Lineage (NCBI taxonomy): Eukaryota > Fungi > Ascomycota > Saccharomycetes > Phaffomycetales > Wickerhamomycetaceae > Hansenula > Hansenula lynferdii. The sequence goes on along the minus strand of JAKTWT010000079.1, from coordinate 84,480 downwards.
CCCTGAAACATAAACATTTAACACGGCAATTGGTGCCGTAAAAAGGTTTATCCCATAATCGGACAAACCAGCATAAGATCACCCAACTTTCGAAGGAGAAATTACAGTGGATCTGAAGGACGAGCGGAGTGGCTGAAGGGGTCTTTGGAGTCATCTCAAACTATTCAGAGATATATATAACAGAGAACATATCAATTAATAAAACAGCATATTGACAGGATTCAGCTTAAGCATCTTGTGCAATCGGAATAACAGGAATATTTTTGGTGACGCCTATTCAAATGTCTTGTCTTTTCTTGGATTTGTCCTTGGCGAATTGTCGGCTACGCCGTGTCTATTGTTGTTTACGCCTACGGATTTGTCTTTTAGTAATAATTTGTGGAGAAAAATACACGGCCAGCCGATAGACGCATGTCTCCGGAGTGCATATGAGTTATTCCGGGGAACTTCTAAAACTTTAATTGTTTATACGCGGAGAAGCAGACGTACTATAAAATGAAGTGAATTTGCTGATTTGTAGCTCACTTATTTCAAAACTAATACATATCAACTTTGCAATATGGGTTACGAAGACAAACTATCGGGTCATGGACTCAGAATTAAAAACATCTTGGATAGAACTCCAAACTTGACAAATGTTGTTCTTATCTGTATGATTTCATGTATATCTGGTATGATGTTTGGGTTCGATATTAGTAGTATGTCTGCTTTTGTCTCTCAAAAATACTATCTTTCTTATTTCAATCATCCTGATTCTGCATTACAAGGTTTTATAACTGCTGCAATGTCATTAGGTTCATTCTTTGGTGCATTGGGTTCAAGTTTTGTATCTGAACCTTTTGGTAGACGTTCAGCTTTATTACTTTCGGCTTTTTTTTGGTCGGTGGGTGCTGCTATCCAGGCTTCATCACAAAACGTTGCACAACTAATCATTGGTCGTATCATATCTGGGTTTGGAGTTGGAACAGGCAGCGCCGTTGCCCCAATTTTTGGATCAGAAATTGCTCCAAGAAAGATTAGAGGTTTCATTGGTGGTTTATTTCAATTTTCTGTCACTTTAGGTATATTGATTATGTTTTTCATTTGTTATGGGTTAGGAAAAATCAATGGTGTTGGATCTTTTAGAATTGCTTGGGGTATTCAAATTGTTCCAGGTTTATTGTTATTCATTGGATGCTTTTTTATTCCAGAATCTCCAAGATGGTTAGCTAAACAAGGTCTTTGGGATGAAGCTGAACTTATTGTTGCCAATATTCAAGCTAAAGGTAACAGAGAAGACGCTGATGTGCAAATTGAAATTAGTGAAATTAAAGAACAATTGTTGATTGATGAACATGTTAAAGATTTCTCATATGCTGATTTGTTCAAAAAAAAATACATCACAAGAACCACAACTGCTATTTTCGCTCAAATTTGGCAACAATTGACCGGTATGAATGTTATGATGTATTATATTGTTTATATCTTTGAAATGGCTGGTTATACTGGTAATACTGGGTTGGTTGCTTCTTCAATTCAATATGTCTTGAACACTGTTACAACTATTCCTGCCTTATATTTTTTGGATAAATTAGGTAGAAGACCTGTCTTATTGTTTGGTGCAGCTGCAATGATGACATTCCAATTTGCCGTTGCAGGTCTATTAGCCACTTATTCTGAACCAATTGAAGGTTATAACGGTTCTGATACTGTTAAAATTCAAATTCCAAAATCTGAAAGTTCAGCTGCTAAAGCTGTTATTGCATGTTGTTATCTATTTGTTTGTTCATTTGCTACCTCCTGGGGTGTTGGTATTTGGTTATACGTTTCTGAAATGTGGGGTGATAATGTCTCAAGACAAAGAGGTGCAGCTTTAGCCACTTCTGCTAATTGGATTTTCAATTTTGCTATTGCAATGTTTACACCATCTTCTTTTAAAAATATTACTTGGAAAACTTATATCATTTATGCCGTTTTCTGTCTTTGTATGTTTGTTCATGTTTTCTTTGCATTCCCAGAGACAAAGGGTAAAAGATTGGAAGAAATTGCACAAATTTGGGATGAAAAAGTTCCAGCTTGGAAATCTGCAAATTGGAAACCAAGAGTTCCATTATTATCGGATCAACAATTAGCTGAAAAAATGACCACTGAACATAATGAAAATAGTGAAGGTGGATTAATTCAATCTGAAAACACTTCAAGTAATGAAAAAGAAGCTGTTGAACATGTCCCTTCTGTTTGAATATTTTATTCTTGATACCATATGAGTGGCTAGTCCACAATTAATGTTTATAATATATATATATATGCCTTTGTTTATAAATCACCTTTTGTAGCTTTCCAACAGTCTCGCAATCAAAAACTACACTTCCCTAATGATATTATCACATTATCATTCAATCTATTTAGCATCTTCCATATTTGTATCACCATCGGTATTGTTATTATTACCACTTGTTTGTTCGTTAGATGTTTCATTAATGCTTTCTAAAGGTTGTTCTTGTTCTGGTTGATCTCTTTGTTGTTGTTCTCTAGCTTGTCTTGCTTGTTCTTCTTCTAATGATAAACGTAATGCTAATGCAAGATCTGGATCCATATTTGGATCAGTACCAAAATCAAATCCATCTCCATTTGCATCTCCACCATTACCAAATGCTGCAGCATCTTCACCAATGACAATTGGTGATTGTCCTATCACTTCATAAAGCATTCTCTCACTTGGAGGCACTGTAACAAGATTACTATTATCATGAGAATTCACTATGGATACAAATTTCTCTAGTTTAGATGTATTAATACTCTCTTCACCATAGTTAATGAAATCTATAGCAATATTGTTTTTCTTCATCTTTTTGGCCAATTTTTCCAACTCTTTTTCGGATTCTTTGATTGGACTACCAACAAAAGCCACGATTCTTTGATGTTGTACTTTGTTTTGACGATGCTTTAGTGCCAATGCTGCAACTTGAATCCCTGTGGCAAAATGTAAAGAGCCATGGATCTTGGTCTCGTGGATCCCACTCAACAATTTACCGTAGTCAGTGGTCAAAGTGGAAAGCACCTGTGGATTATCACCTCCAGAGGCCAAAAGACCCACCGTGTTTTCTGGATTAGAGCCTGTCTTTGCGTGGAATATCAATTCCAAAGCGTCCAATTGTGCCTCGAATCTGTTTGTAGGATAGTCCCCGTTTCTGGTGAACTCTGAGTTGTCGATCACGATCATTGTAGCTTCCAACACCATCTTGATTGAATTGAGTGGTTAGCGATTGGGAATTTGTTGCTGAAGATGAAGTTGATGTTGTTGATGATCTCGGTGGCGTCTTTTTGAATTTTCTAAATCTCGTTCGCGAATTTCTCAAAAGGTGTGGTCTTAACAATTTTCCGCGACCGACAATAAACATCAAGATCAAATATAATTACAGCCAAAAAAGCATATAAAACACCGAAAAGACACTACTTTCTCCCAGCTCAATTGGTACATCGGTGCCAGACTTATAACTATTTTCATTTTCCACCGCCATGAGCCGGATGCACTCGAACGAGCTGACACTGAGGACGGTGAAACGAGGCGGGAACAATGTGCTAACAATAGAGAGCGACAATTTTAAGCATCGAACACTGGAAACTCCCTCAGAGGGCAAAAATGGGAAGCTGCATCAGAAGACCCCAGATGAGGAGAATAGAGAGGAGTTTTTGGATGTGCCAGTGCAACTGGCCTCTGGGTTTCACGATACAAGAACCTCAAGTGAACCCGTTTGTATTGATATCCAATCGTTACCAGGTGCTAAAGAAGGTGATGTTGCAGAATTACAACCATCTGGTAAATCCAAGAAGAAGTTGTTTTTCATTGTAAAGAAGATGAACGATGAGCTGCTGAGACGTTCCAAGAACATTCAGGTGTCGATTTTATCCGGTACACTGCAAAATTTACTTGACATTACACCAAGAAGTCCTGTGACTGTACGTTTGAAAGAGAAGAAACATGTCGAGTTGGACGTGGTGGAATTGCATATTAGAGATGTATCGCTTACAAGAGGTGACATGTGGGAAATCGCATCATTTATGGTGGGGACGTGTGTCTATAAAAACCAAAGACTTTCATTTTATGATGGGATACGATGTAACGTTAGTGCTCTTTACAACGATGGTAAGAAAGTGTTTTCAGGGTTCATTGGGAACAATACAAGAGTCGTATTTAGATCAGAGTCCGCAAAACTTGTGTTTCTAGTGCAAATAACTGAGGAAATGTATCATTTCGAAGAAGATGGTGAACTGATGTTTCACAAAGTTGTCAATTCTTTATTCCCTAAAATTTTCAAGAAATGGAGACAAGAAGGGACTCATCATCTTGTAACCATTGTGTTTGCCGCTAATGTTGACACTTCAGAGGAGTCATGGCTTGATTTAAAAGAAGGTGAAAGACCCAAAAATTCTCGTGATTTTTATAGAGTAGTGGTGGATCAAGTTAATATTGTGCATTGGAATGAAATTATGATTTCGCTACGTTATGAGTTTGCAAATTTCAAAAAATATGTCCAGGAACATCAATTAAAAGAGAATATACCTGCAAGTAATAGATTCTTACCCACAATTAAATCAGATATCTTAAACACAATCAATCTCTCTACAACTTTGGTGATTGATAGATTTAGAGACCCAGATCTACGACATACAACAACACATTTCATTGTGATCAGTCCAGGAAATGGTCTTTACGATGTTGAATATGATGACCTTTTGGAAACAGGGAAAAGATTGCTGAACACTGAAATATCTGTGGATATCATCTGCTTGGCACAACCGGCACTTCATGTAACACCATTGTTCCGTTATAGAGATAAATTGAATCGTTTACATCATTGTGTCCCTGGATGGATTGATATTTCATTTTGGAATGATAGATCTGGTAGTAATGGATTAACTTCACAATGGCTACCTAGATGTAAAATTTATGAATTACAAATGATGGGTATTATGGAAAATGAAATGAGTGCAGTCACCGTGGAACATTTAAGTCCAGTTGTGGATCAAAAATTTAATTCAATCACAGAAGTAATGGATGATTATGATTATAACATTTTCAATGCTAGTACATCACAACGTCCTCAATTATCTCAGAATAATAGCCTTAGAAGTTTAATACCAAAGAAAAAAGAATCTTCATCTTCTCTATTATGGAGAGTCTCGGATCCATCCACTACCAATTCACAACCAATAACTACAGCAGAACCAATTTTTTCAGTTTCAAGAAGTGCAATTAGTTCTTTACAACAAATTGGTAAACCAGAATCAAGATCAGAATCTAAAAATTCCAATGAATCATTATCTAGACCACATACACCAAAAATGGTCCCATTAAGACCAAAATCTGCACAGTCTAATCAAACACATCATCAACGTTTACATCCCCCTCAATCTAGAATGATTAATTCAAAAGGTTTATCTAGCTCCCCAAATTCTATGGGTTCAAATACAAAGGAAAAATTCACTGCATTGGATACATTGAAAACTGTAATGTGGACTGAAATTGAAAATCCATCACAAGTTATGAATTTACAAAGTTTAAAATCATTAAGCGTTGGAAAATGGCAAGACGTTTTCCCCAAGAGTGTTAAAAGAAGAACTATAAAATGGAGATCATTAGTTTCACCTTCAGAATTACCAATAACTACACCATTATTTCCTAATATTGATGATTTTGAAACTAATTTCACTTTCCAAACTCATACAATTTCACTTAGTGCTGATAATGAAAAATTTATGACACCTGGTGATTTAATGAGAGATATGATTCATTTAAGATTAATGCTTGGTTTCCAAATTTGTCATGGTGTTAAAGTGGAAAAGGTGGAAAACAAGAGACAATCTGAAGGTAATGCATCATTATTGATTAAATATTTACCTCAAAAAATAGATTCATCTGGTCTTAGAATTTATCTTTCGCTGGACGAAGAGATTCATAGATTATCAATTGATTATAATGGATCTATCAATGTTCAAAGATATCATAGAATTCATAATGAAGACATGTTTAGAGATGTTTCCAAAAATGTTTTGGTAAAGACAAGATATCAAATTGAATTTTCACCTTATAATCCAGATCCTTATGTTGTTAAACCAAGATCATATAATTGGAATCAATATGATCAATTATTAGCTGGGTATGATGATGTTTTAGTTAATAATGGACGTGCAATGAATAGAATTAAATTTGTTTTACTTCCAGCTGAAATCCCCACCAATACATATTTAACTTCACAAAATGATCGAAAGGAACAATTAAATGAAGAGGAAACCAGAGTGGAGGGATTAAGAAAATTAATTTCTACATTACATCGTGGTACATTTTCATCTGATACTAGTTTAGCCTCAAGAAGAGGTAAATCCAAGAAGGAAGAGATTTTCCCAGAGATTAATTTTTATACGGGTAATTTAGTTACTTTCTTAAAAGATCAAAATATTTCCACTGATGATAATAATATAACAAGACAAAATTCATTAGGTCATGAGGGACTTAATAAAGATATATCACCTACACAATTGATTCAAGAGATTCAAAGTTCCAAAGGTATAAAGTTAATTGATAGAAGATGGCATTGGAAATTACATTCTAATTGTTTCTTAGGTTTAGAATTAGTTACTTGGTTATTAGAGAATTTCCAAGATATAAACACAAGGGAAGAAGCTGTTGAATATGGTAATCATCTTTTAGATCAAGGATTATTTTGTCATGTTGAAGCACGTCATAGATTTTTAGATGGACATTATTTTTATCAAATAACACCGGAACATATAGTTAAAAATTCACCAGTGGAGAATCCAATCAAGACACGATCTAGAGGGAATTCTGTTGGGAGTAAGAATTCTACAAAATTAAGTAAAACACCAATTATAGCACCTCAAAGTATCCCAGAAGATGCCACATCAATGAAGAAGACCAAATCAATTGCATCAGATATATCGAGGAAAAACCTTAAGAAAACTTACACTTTGAGTAAATCATTAAAATTTGATATTGATCCTGGAAGAAAATCATACAAGAGAGAAATTGTCACTGTACATTATGATACTGTTCATAATCCAAATCATTGTTTCCATATTCGATTGGAATGGTTAACAGCTACACCTAAATTGATTGATGATACAATAAATGGTTGGTCAAGAATGTGTGAACGTTATGGATTAAAACTTGTTGAAACACCATGGAATGAATTATGTGAAATTCCAAGATTAAGTCCATTCCATTCATTTGTTGATATTAAATTGGCAATAAATCCATGGATTGATCCAAATTTTTATGAGGAGGAAATTATGGCCAAGCATAAGTTTTATTATCATATTTATCTTTTGGAACACTCGGGGTTTTTGTTAGATAATAGAGCCTCGTTATTTTTTAAAAATGAAGAAGATTTAGAAGTGATGTATTCATGGGGTAAACCAACTTTCAAGTATGCACAATATATTCACAAGACAGGTGCTTACATTGCAGAGATTAGAGACACTGGTGATTTGTTTCTTGCACCCAACAATACACATATAGCTAGAGTAAATATTGGGAATGTTGGATCTCAGCAACAAACACCAAGCTTTGTGTTGGATTCACAAAAAATCATGTTGGAGTTCAGAGCTACATGTCTCGATGCAAAGAAATTGAGTGAAGTGTTTGTCAAGGCCAAGTCCAAATGGGATACCAGAGGAGGAGTAGACAGCTCTGTGCTCAGTCCAATTACAGATGAGCTTACATTTACCATATAAGACGCGTTAATGAAGTCCCGATTCACGTGTAGCTTATTATAATCACATACTGTTCTCCTTTTTACGCGCATCCCCACAATTGTCCAGTGTAAATATCAGCACGCATCTTTGGACCATTTTTCCCCTACACGTCATTTTTTATACATTACAGTTTGTTTTTGTTTTGATTGCGTCTCCTCTTATCTTGATTGTTGACATTTGATTAACATTGATAAAGGAAATGTATAAATATCAGCTATTCTGCTGATAACTAACGTGATGAGCTGGCTCGAAAATGTCAAGAAAAGGCTGATCAATGAGCAACAACTCTGTGAACAGTCTGCAGAAACAGGAACAGCTGGACCGTGTGTCCTCTGAAAAGAGAGGCGAGGTTGACCTCGTTGCCACCAACAGCGACACGTTATACGGAGATGATTTTGGTGATTTGGACGAGAAGGCGGTGTTGAGGAAAGTGGACTGGCACTTGTTGCCGCTGGTGTCGGTGATGTACTTGCTCGCGTATTTGGATCGTGGGAATATAGGTAATGCGAAGATTGAAGGTTTAGCTGAAGATTTGGGGCTCACGGGGAACCAGTACAACATCTGCTTGACGTTGTTTTTCGTTCCATATGCTCTCTTTGAGGTTCCCTCGAATATGGTGTTGAAGAAACTAGGCAGACCGAGCCTGTATCTCCCTTCGATTATGCTTGCCTGGGGCATCGTCATGACGTGTATGGGTGTGGTGAAGGATTACCACGGATTGCTCGTGACGAGATTCTTCTTGGGTGTGTTTGAATCGGGGCTCTTCCCCGGGTTGGCCTATGTGATCTCTTCATACTATTGCAAAGCTGAAATGCAATCAAGACAGGCCATGTTTTACAGTGCAGCTTCATTGGCTGGTGCTTTTAGTGGTCTATTGGCCTTTGCCATTGCTAAAATGCACGGAATTGGAGGTTATGAAGGCTGGAGATGGATATTCATCTTGGAAGGACTATTGACCGTTATTGTTGCAGTGGCTGCATATTTCTTGATGTATGATTATGCTGATACGGCAAGTTATTTAACTCCAAGAGAGAGAAAATTCATCATGTGGAGATTGGCAAATGATAATACATTGAAAAATGAAGATTTATTAACTGATTCTGAACAAGTTGGTACAAAGAGACCTACTCCAAATTTAACAAGATTCAACGAAAAAGAACATGATATTACATTGAAAAGGGCATTCACTCTTTCCATAAAAGATTGGCAAATTTATCTTCATATATTGAATTTTTATGCCATTTGTACACCAACTTATTCTGTTGCATTGTTTTTACCAAGTGTTGTTAAAAATATGGGCTATACAAGTTCAAGGGCTCAACTAATGACAATCCCAATATATATCACCGCTTCAATCAGTTCAGTTATTCAAGCTTTATTATCTGATAGGGCAAATAATAGATCAGGTTTCATCATTGGGAATTTATCTGGTGTTGTTATTGGGTTTTCTATGGCCATTGCTGGTCAAGAAGCTGGTATACCTGGATTAATGTATGCAGGTGCTTTCATTGCTGTTATTTGCTTATATAGCTCATTCCCTGGATGTGTTGCTTGGTGTGCAAATAATTTAGCAAATTCAAGAAAACGTGCAATTGGTATGGCTATTCAAATTGGTATGGGGAACTTTGGTGGTAGTTTTGCCTCAAATTTTTACACGGGGAATAAATATACAATGGGTCATGGATTATCATTGGGATTTGCAGCTATGGGTATTGCTTCTAGTGTTGCTTTGGTTATTGGTTATCGTTCTATAAATAATAAACGTACAAGGGATCTTGCTAATGGGAAATATGATGAAACAACTGATGAAGAAATCTATAGAATGGGTGATAAATCACCTTATTTTAGACACAAATGTTGAATCGCTATCTTATTTATTATTTAATTATTTATTGCTTTGACTTTTCATCAATTCACCGCTTCTATTTATTCTAACGCCGTTGTAGAATTGTATTTCACTACATGATTAGTCAGTTTTATTGGTTGGATTGATTTACATTATATCAAAATCTATTTAGCAATTCTTTGAGCAATCTTGATAGTATCAGCTAAAACACCAGCAGCTGTAACATCAGCACCTGCACCTGCACCTTGAACAATCAATGGATTTTGATAACGTTTAGTCTTAATAGAGATAACATTATCAGAACCTTTTAATGAGGCAAATGGATGAGAATAATCATATTTCTCAACACCAACTGAAACAACATTGTTTGGAATATCAACTTTACCGACAAATCTTAAGACCTTATTCTCCTTAGCGGCTTCATCTTTTAAATTTTGTAATTCATGATCATAATTTGGTAATTTCTCTAAAAATTCTGAAGCTGATTCAATTGATTCTAAATCTTTTGGAATTAATGATTGTACAGGGAAAGAAGTTGGTGATTCAACTTCAGAACCGGATAATCTAGCAACAATGGTGACTTTTCTTGCAACATCTAAACCATTCAAATCATCTCTTGGATCTGGTTCAGTGTAACCCAAGTTTTTAGCAACAGTGACAATTTCTGAAAATTTAATATCTTTTGGTTCTTGGGTAGAATATTCATTAAAGATATAAGATAAAGTACCTGAGAAGATACCTTCAATTTTTTCCACCTCATCACCAGTGTTAACTAAATCGTTAATAGTACCAATAATTGGTAACCCAGCACCAACTGTGGCTTCATGATAAACTAAACCGGCATTTTCACCTTGAGCATTAGTAAACAATTCTTTCCATGATTTTAAATCGCTTGAAAATCCCTTTTTGTTTGGAGTAGCAATGGAAACACCTGCTTTAACCAAATCGGCATAAGATGATGAGATTGAACCATCAGATGTGTTATCAACCAAGATGGTTGGTAATGGAGATTTATTTAAAAATTCAATTAACCCTTCGGTGGATAAGTTTTTATCACTTGGAGAATCAGTCAAAGATTTCCAGTTGGAAAGGTCAATTGGTTTATAATCCTTTGAAATAACTGAACCTTTACCTCTAGCGATTAAAATTACATTATAAGTGATTTGTGATTTTAAAGCTGAAAGTTGGTTGAGGAAAGCTGAACCGACAACACCGGTACCTAAATGTTGTTAATTCGAGTTCAGTAAGGTTTCACGGTGATACACTTACCGATGATAGCAAGATTGACTGATTTGACCATATTTTAAAGCGTAAACTTGGTTATGGATCTTTATATTTGACTTGAAGTAACTTTGAATCATCAAATAATTTTGAAATATCGACAAACTTTCGCGAAGATTAGGTAATATTAGCGTTTATGCTTACTAATCTCAATAACCGATTTACGATTTACAATTAATGTGATAATTTTTCCATACACAGTTCATTATTCATCCTTTGACAGGATCCCCATTTTCCAATGAGTTCCCATAGATTTCACTGAGGCTGGAAGCTTTCCAGTGATCTCCGACAGCCTATTGATTGTACTATCAAGAACAAAATCCAATGTATCAATCACTTCAATTTCTCCTCTATTTTTCCTTTCCTCATCTATATCTTCTTTATTAGTGGTATAGTACACTTTTATGCAATTTTTTAAAGCTCCCAAGTCTTTTACCACAACATCAAGTCCTATATTGAAGATCCAAACGAGTAATGATTTTGTCTCTTTGGAATTTTGAAATTCGATAAGCCTTGTAGCACTCCCATTAACGTTATCCAAGATTGTATCAATCAGATGATAGTAAGGTTTATAGACCTCTTTTTTCTTATTACTTATCAATTTGAGATTCCAATAAAACAATCGATCCATTTTGTCCTTGTTTTCTGGATGCTCCAAAGCTTCACCCAATTTAACATCACAATTTCGACATTGTAAAAAATTTCCAGCTTTATTCACTTTATTCATATCATCGGTATGATTGATAGCCGCATAATAAGGAGCCGTTATGATACCGTTTTCTTTTGGTTTAAACTGTTGAAATTTATCCACAATTAACGGTGATCCTGTTTCCGGTTTATGACAATGCCAAAAATCCATCATCTCTGCCCATAAAGAAGAGGGCATATCTAAAACTGATTCTATATCTTTAGAATCTATAATTTTGTATTCACACGAGGAACAATTGTATGAATATTCTCGAAGCCTTTTATTGAGATATGTTGAATTCCATTTATAGTTTGATGACATACTCATTGATTGATTTGTTGATCTATCAATAGTAAAATCTTTCATGGGTAGTCTTATACTGATGATATTTCCTCTTCGCGTCAAACATGATGATAGATTATCTATTAGTGGGACCTCGGTGGGTAATGATATGGATAATGGAGTTTCATTTAGAGATGATGTTAACGTTATTGTTTTGGAATCTAATTGACTAATCTTAATAAAGTCTGATTTAACATTTTTTGTCTCTTCTTCAATGATTATTGAAACGGTCCTTATCTTCGACAGAAGCTCTGTATAGTGATTTACTGTCATCTTGGATGCTTGTAGGAACTATATTGCACAATTAATTGGTTAAAAGAAGTTTCAGCTCGATCTGTACATAATGTAATTCTGATTATATTTTTCGATGACGACGTTCGGTTGATCAAAAAACACAACAATAACATTTGTCGCGCACGAAAGTTTATGAAATCTTGACAATTTCAGTGTAACAAGTATGATATCTTTGATTTGTTGATATACACTCTACTCTTTCTCAATTATATTAATCAATAAATTCATAAAGTCGTGAGTTTTGACATCGGCTCAATAATGCTGTATTGAAGTCTTTAATTATGATCAATTTTTTTTTTTTTTAATTTTCTAAATCAATGTAATATTAAGTTATTTTCTAAATACTGTTTATGTACGTAAGCATCATTAATATATAGATCGCCTGACCAGCTTAATATAATTGGGAAATAAGAGTTACTTTTGTTCTCTTTGTGAATTGTAATATTGGAATACTTGATGATATATGTGTTTTGAATGTGTTCTCTTTTCATCGTTTGGATATGTTAGGTTAAACAATCACGTGATAATCACATGACCTACCGGTGCACGGTGGAGAGTTTTTGCAGACTACGAAAGTCAATGTCTAGGAGGGTTGGCCGAGTGGTCTAAGGCGGTAGACTTAAGATCTACTGGACGTTTGTCCGCGCGAGTTCGAACCTCGCATCCTTCATTATTTTTTTCACCAAATCTGGAAATTTTTTTGATAGGACCACGACTTTAATAATTCTGCAAGAATATTCCAACTACAAAAAGATAATCATCAAACATATTTCGTACTTTGCATGCTTTCCTAGAATCAAAAGGGTTTTTAGTCTCGGCGAACTTCATTTAAGATCTATCATTATCAAATCATCCAAGAGAAAGTCAAATTACTGAGAATGAAAATGAGCAAGCATCGTAAAGATTTTGAAGTTAACAGCTGTGAAATTTAATTATGTTTTGGATTTGACTGACAATATTGACATTGAGAGATTGAAAAACATTATGAAAGCTACGAAATACATCATCTAAGTCTCAAAATTTAAAGTCTCAGTTTCGATGAATTAAGTGACATTCATGATTTCTTACGAATGGACAGAAGTTTATGACAGTAATGTCTTCAATTTTAATGATATTGAGAGTTTAACTGGTGGACTCAATCAGCTTGAAATAATTTCAGAACATAGAATTTCGAGTAATCAATATAAAGGCTGTACAAAATTATTATGAAGATAACTACAAGGGTAATCGTCAAGTGGAAAACCAGTTCAATAACTATGATAATCAAATTAATAATGATTACAGAAATAATCATAATCGTGGTTTCAATTGTGGCTATTATAATAATCAAATCAACGGGAACAATCAAGGTTATAATGGTAACATGGTTACAGCCAAAGCAACTGTGATTATCATTATGGATACGATAAAAACAGTTATGATTCGAGTGAACTGATATATATTATTAATGAAAAAGTTTAATACAACTATATAATAAGGGAATAATTATTCTACGTCGTCAGAATTAAATTCAATTGAAAAATATATTAAAGCTAGCATATATAATTAGCCAAGTTCTAGGTATAGATCAAAACGGTTACCAATTTCCTTGGTTCCCCCTATAACAAAGATCTCTAAACAACCCCAATACAAATCCAGTCTCTTCCTCAAATTCTGAGCGGTTAATATCAGATAACTCTGTACCATGGGATGGATCATCCAAAGGAATGTCAACAGTGGCATCTTGGAAATCAATTAATTGAACCCGTTCACGAGCTTCATCCACAATGACATTTTTTTGATGAATGTCTCCATGTAGTATACCCAGTCTATAATGTAAAAGGTTCATTTGGATCTCGGCCAATCTTTGAAATTTATCCTTGTTTTTTATATCAAGAAACTTTGGTATATGTCCTTCAAGTTTCTCTAATATTAAGCAGTGACCATAGATATCAGATTTAGCTTCAAAGATGATCCTTGGGGCATAAATTTCAACATCATTTTTTAATCGTTGACCCTTGTTAAACTCTTCAATCTTTTCATAAACGAGTTTTTCATTGAAATGATATGGAGCTCTGTATTTATCGTCAACGGTACACTTGAAAACAAATAGGGTTTCAAGATCAAACTCTTCCAACTTTTCAAGATGTTCATAGCCATTTAATACACCTTCTCTAATCATCCTGATGAGACTAGCCGTTTTGATTGTACCAACAACAGATGTATAACCTCTTTTGACTTTTTCTGTTAAGAAGTCTTCAAAATAAGCAGATTTTCTGAATTTGAAGTCAATTTCTTCTTTAAACGAGGCATATGTGTTTTTTACTGGCTCATGATCAGCTTTACCTCCAGATTTATAAGTTTGATGTATAGATGAATTGATCACATGGCCTTGTTCTCGTCCAGTAGTATCAGAAAAAGCTTCATGATCAGACTGTGCCGTTGTTGGTGCACTTGAATGCCCGGATGGTCGGTTAGATGGCTCTGAATTTGCATAATGGCTTGAGCCAGGTGCTGAATCAGGATCTGAATGGGAAGAAGCTTCATCTGTTTTACCACCAGGGTTTGTATCAATCAACATCTCTTTGATTAATGTAAATGTTTTTGTTTGAGGCAGCTGGCGTATGTTCAAACGCTTTCTATTCTCTAGCATACAGGATAAAATGAGTAATCCAGGTGTCACTTCACTAGCTGATAGTTGAGTTGAAAGCTTATGATCATCAATTCCCTTAATAAATTCAGCATAAAGCTCACCAGAATATAATGTAATTATAACCAAGTTGGCAGCTAGTACTGGCTTCCCGTTTTCTGTATAGACAACCTCAGATTCTAGTTCCTCGTTTGAGTTAATACCAACTAAAGTGAACGTGAATCCGTCTAACAGCATACCATAGTTTGCAACTAAAGCATAATTTTCTTTGTAAACCTGTTTCAAAATGTTTGCTGTAGTTTGCGTTTTTTTCGAAAGCCTGAGTGGTGGCCTTTTTACTTCAAATGTAATAATAGAACTCTTGTCAATATCTTCACCACTCAACCAGATATCGGGCTTTATGTTGTATTCTGTTTCATGTCGTGGTTCTGGTAGCTTGTATTTTAACTCCTCCTGATTAAACTGGTTAATTGGACCACCAAGCTCCACTTTATAAACTAGGTTCCATATTTTCACCATTCCACTAATCAAAGAATGTTCAAGTCTGCTTTCGATCCGTGACTCGTAAAGTCCAGAGAACTCATTACCTTGGGGGTTTTCATTGTATAATTTTTGCAAGTCGTTGATGGCTTTGATAATTACCTCCAATGAATGTATAACGTCAACATTTAGCCACAATATTTCATTGGCTTCCATTTCAAAAGAGATAATGTTTTTTCTCAAAACCATCACAATCTCTTCCAATTCATCAATAGACTCTTTGCCTCTAAACACACCCATAAGTGGATCAATCTCTTTTTGATTTTTCAAACGTTCAATGTCCTCAGTGGCAGAGTTTACCCTTGAGTTAGAGTCCTTGGAGGTAGAGGCCCTGGAGGTAGAGCTTCCATGAGCAACAACGTCTTTTTTCATCCATTTCTCGTCGTGGAAGTTCATATAAGAACAAGTGAACAACAATTTATAAAAATTCAAATATGGTTTTCCATCTGACTTTGGTAGTTGATTTCTTTCAAGGGCGAGCTTTATTTCCTCAAGCTTATTCATGATCATTTTCAAGTATTTCTCTATGAACTCATTACTATGCAAAGTTGATTCATCAAATATTTCATCGTCTATACCTTGAAAGATTGTGTAGAAATCTATATTATACAAGCTCTTCGAAAACTCGATCAATGAGTTCTCTATAATTTGGTCCTTGTGATCATCTAAGAGTAGACCAATGCTAACAGGTGCCATAATATGTGAATATTTGAGGCTAAGTCATCGACCAAATATCAAGTGTTTACAAAGTTATAAATGAGCATCTCGATTTCATTATAAGCTCATAAATTTAGGGATACTAATTAAAAGCTCTCATAAGTCCGACTATTTCCAGGGAAAAAAATTTACAATGGACAACTAAAAGCTATTATCAATATTGACAACACCATTGACCATATATCAGTGACTACATTTCAACATGAGAGCATTATTGTCAATAACGAAATTGCTGAAAACTCGTTTGCAATATGGTATATTTCTCACCGATTATTTTTAATTCCAAAGTTGATATTGAAATCAAAGGCCCATTTGATGAAAGTTAACAAGTTATTACGGTATGATGTAGGTGATTACGAACTCCAACAGGATTATCAGCTAGGAAGAGTACAAAGGAAGTCTTATAGAAACAACATCCATAGAACATGCCATTTTGATTATGTTTACAACAATTATATCAAAACAATTATGAAAGTCATGCCAAAGGTTAAAGTTTGCAATCAAATGAGGATCTCCCACCTCCAATAGTTATCACTTCACTTTAATCATCACTGGCCTAATGAGACCATCAGACATTAAAGGTTTCAAAGCCTTGAGAATTATGTTTTTCGATTATTCTGAGAGCCATAGACCATTGTACGAAGAAATGAACATAGGAAAAGTCTTATAGAAAACCCATAAGGAAGATATTATCAAAGATATAAAAGTGAGGCAAGAGTAAATACTTGACACACTGAAAGATTTCAAAGGGAAGGGGATCACTAAAGAATCATTCAAAGGAGCCAACAAGAAACTCAAGGAGCACAAAAATCAGTTATACGGTAGAACCCCAATCTATAAGGCTCAAACTGATTATGAAGGAGAACATGATGAAGAGAATAAGAATAAATATAAAACATTCTGGGGTGTGGTTCTAAAAATAAACAAACCCCAACCAGGATATATTGAAACACTACACCTTTTCCATCTAGAACAATTGAACCATAAAGATTTCCATGATAATACCCAAGATAATTGTTACGGATGCTCAGAACAAAAAGAGAATATATATAATGTATTTGAAAAATGCAGATTTACACAATATATTTAGGATAAATTGGATTATAAACAAGAAAGTTTTGAAAAATATTTCAATATGAATAGGCTAGAAATATGGCCAGGGGCATTAAGAGGGATTGCATTTGGGAACAGACAATTGGACTATTTAAGTTTAAAATTAGAGAACTAGAAAGAAAATATGGTTTCAAAGGGAAATGGATAAACAACTATGACGAAATTTGGAGAATTTTAAGATTTTGAGATATTATGTAAATCAGTGAGATTTAATCAACACCCCTCCAGTATAATAAAGAGTATTCATATCTACTATACTGAAAGTCCTGAACGGTCAATTAAATTCGGTTTTTGCACCAAGATGGTTAGAAGGTTAATTTGACGATAAGACGAGGAAATATTGAAGGTAACATGATGATGAAAAATTTTTGGATGATATTTAGTGGGCAATTGGAAAACTGAAGAACTGGTAGTCGAATCGATCAACAACCAGAGTTTTGAAACTCGAGATTTGAACATTTAGATATCATATATAGTTTATAATTTAATATCTGTATTGAAAGAAAAGAAATAATTACACAGTTCACAGTTGAAACACATTTCAAGTCATAACATTATAATTAAAAGCTTATTGAATAGATAGTTGAAGCTTGAAACTGAATATAACAGGATGATATGGATTCACAAGTCTCTTAGTTAGTTTTCTTTAGTATTTTGGAAATCAAATTAAATGCCTTTTGATTCTTCAAAATCTTGTGATGTTCAGTGAAATTATCAATATAAAGTTCTGAAGGGTTATGTTTCTCATAAGACCATTCTGTTAGTTTCAAAGGCTGATTATAACTAACCATTTCATCATAAACTGAGTGTAATGCAACATGTTTTCCTCTTGCCTTTACTGTACTAAATGGATTTTGTAAATGAGTTGAAGTCACTGGTGAAGCCTGGATATAATGTTCTGGTGAGGCAAATGTATCTTCGATATAGCAATATCCTGTTGCAGAGGTTGGTTCTTGTTTTTGAATAACTTTACTGGTATGAAGGCCACTTGAAACATCGAAAACACCAGAAAGATAGAAACAATTAACCAAATCCACTTTAGACCAGACATTGCTTATGAAACTTTTGATGTATTTCAATTGAATTTCCACTTCATCGTGATTAATTTCCCCATGATTCTTCATCTCTGATAAACACCATGTGGTACGTCGACATCCAATATATGTTGTACATAAATATTAAGTAAAACCAAAAACGAGTACCAATTGAATTACCAATCAAGTGTATAATTTAAAAACTTCAAATTTATGGAGGATTAATTCAATATACCGTGCATAACATCAATCAAATTATCTGACTCTTTAATGTAGTTTTCAATTGGATCAATGATATCAATTGGACTTAAATTACACAACATACAACTACAAGAAAACGTGATTATAAAATGGCACAAAAGTATAATCCCGACCTATAAAATCTGGGGTAATGTTTTTGTCTCGGGATGAAATTCAACAGAAAAACATGTAAATTTAAGCTACTTTTGTTTCATTAAAGACCCTTTCGATGATTTTGAATGCCTTTTTGCTTAATAGAATATGATGATGGATATCAAAATCGTCGAGATATAACTCCACCGGTGTTTCCCATTTGTAGAAGAAATTCACCAGTGCTAATGGTTGAAATGCAAACACAAACTCGTCTTTGAACGAGTGCAAGATTATATGTTTCCCAGTGGCTTTCAAAGATGGAAGGGAGCTTTGATATATGAATCCACTGGGTCTGGTAATTTATAATTGGGGAAACTCGAAGCTGATAATCTATAATCAACACCAAAGAAATTTGCATGGATATTCACACCTTGAGCTAGCTCTAAATAATCTGAAGCTGATTCATTATGACTAACCCATCCTCCACCATGGATCGTGATAACTGCATCTTTAGCATTTGGTTCACTCTTGAGTAGTTCGATATACTGTCTATGATGAGACCCCCATTGATGTCTTTCAACGGGCATTTTTTGATAATGATGGATTAAAATGAGCTATTCAGTAGATTGAGATATTATTCATCTTATATACTACACATTCTGGTCATTCAATCTCCACTTGGACCCTTTAAATATCTTTTATGAATCTTCAAATCTATGAATTATTTAACACTTTTGTTATAATCTCTGCTGGTCTAGATTCTTTTAAAATGTTATGATGACTACCAAAATCATCCAAATGCAGCTCAACTGGTTTATTCATCGATGCTAACCATTCAATTAATCTATTTGGCTGATAAATTCTAACAAATTCATCATTTAACGAATGAATCAATACATGTTTCCCATGAGGTTTAACACTCTTCAATTTCTCCTTTTTATCCAATGTAGAACTAACAGGTGATGCTTGGGTATAATGCTTTGAAGATACAAATGCATCTTCAACATAACAATATCCTTCACCTGAATTTGATGGGAATTTTTCAAATTCTCTTGACATGCGTAAACCTAATGAAGCATCAATCATACCGGATAGATAAAATAAATTGATTAATTTTAATCTTGGTGAATAATGTTCATGAAATTCATTTATAAATTTCAATTGAATTACTTGTTCCTCCTGTGGAATTATTTTTTTTTCCACCAACTCTTGTAAACTTGAAGGTATAACATTCATAAAATCTTGGATTTGTAAGAGGAAAAATGAACCAACAGAATGACCTGCTAAATGGATCTTGTGAATTTTATAATTATCCATAATGAATTTAATCCCATGTAAGATATCCAAAATGTGATAAGGTTCTTTAACATATTTATCCTCTGAATCAATCATCTCCAGGGGACTATTATAAGGTGCTGATAATCTATAATCTAAACTAAAGATATTGACAGGTGATTCAATCTTCTGTGCTAATGGTAAAAAATCAATAGCATTTTCATAATAAGCTACCCATCCACCACCATGAATTGTAATCAATGTCTCCTCTATCGAGGGATCATACCTGAAAACTTCAACGTATTGTCTATAATGTTTCCCATATGGTTTTTTATCAACGGTTTCAAGTGTTTCCATATTAAACTTGCGACGTAACGTAAATCTATAGCGTCTTTTCGGTATAAAAGATAACCTATGGGATATAAACTTGGTACGTATCATCATGAAAAACTTTTCCAAGATCGTGGTATCAACAGTTGGATCCGGGTGGCTTCAACAAGTGGCATCTCTTTGCATAAACTAGTCTTTAGTGTATGTACTTTCCACATAACCCATGTTTGAAAATGTGGTTTGTAGAATTAAATGTATGGTGTGGGCACATAAAGCAGATTATAAACTAGATTCAGTTATCTCTATGCACATATAATACTCTACTAGTTTAAATCATATAAACTTCAAGTTCTCTAAACAAAAGTTATATGTCAAATTGTCAACGGCGCAAATACCCGAGACTTCAATACGTTATGTTTTTTTCTCGAGGAATTTTTTTTTCAGCTGCATCAAATATGAATAAACATCAAATTGCGTGCAAACTTGTGAAAATTTAAACAATATCAAAGCTTTCTTTTGACAGATTTTAACGTTGAAAGAACCGGTTTCAAAGGTGAATTAAGATACGTGTTGTTACTGGGATTCTGTTCCACATTCCACATCCGTTATATCAAAATGAGTCAAACCATATGATACGCCACACTTAATTGGCTTGCAAAAATGAGGCTTTCTGATCAGCAATTTGCAACCATATCAGTCCCCAATCAGACCCGTCAAATCAACTGACAGGATGCTTATTCCCAATTCAAGCCACTGTCAAAAAGAGGCATCTTCTTATGTGCCGTACTCGCCACATTGAGATGTTGGGCTATTAGGTGTGGACCCCGATAAACAATTGTTTAAATACAACGGTGAAGCACCAGTTTTGGAGTCTTTACAGTTGTATACACTTACCATAATGACATTCAAAAGCGTATTGACTAGCTGGTATCCCACGCTAAGACACGTCGAGGATTATCCAGATCAAGACGTTGATGCTAATGTTGGAATCACAGTCAAAGGGAAATCTGATCTCGAGGAATCAGTGGTGTCTTTAGACACTGCAAACTCCAAGGGAGTACCACTAGAGTATAGAGACGAAGCTGGTAGACCTTGGTGGAAGTTCTTTGATGAATATGAATATAGATTGAATTCTCATGAGACTAAAAAGCATAAATGGTGGTTATGGTTTGAAGAGGGAACATCAAAACAGGAGAAGAAACTATTATGTAAATTGGATGTTCTCATTGCAGTTTATGTTTTCCTTGTTTACTGGGTGAAATCTCTTGATTCCTCAAATATTTCTAACGCTTATGTTTCCAATATGAAAGAAGATTTAGGGTTTAAGGGGAATGATTATATCAATACAGTGACAGTTTTCAACACTGCAAGTGTTGTTTTCCAACTCCCTGCTATGTATTTATTCCCAAGATTCCCCTTACATTTATATTTCCCCTTATTGGATGCCTGTTGGGGGCTTTTCACATTGTTTTCATATAAAGTGGAAAATGTTGGTCAAATTCAAGCAATGAGATTCTTTGTTGGAGCTTTTGAATCTGGATTTTATGCTGCAGTTCATTATATCCTTGGTTCATGGTATAAACCAACAGAATTATCAAGACGTGCCATGATTTATTATTTTGGTCAAATGGTTGGTACGACAAGTTCTGGATTGTTTCAAGCTGCTGTTTTCAGAAATTTGGATGGAGTCAATGGATTAGCCGGTTGGAGATGGATGTTCATTGTGGATGCTATTTGTACCTTACCACTGGCTATAATTGGATTTTTATGTGTTCCTGGTACCCCATACAAGTGTTATTCACTTTGGTTGACAGATGATGAGATTAGATTATCAAGAAGAAGATTAGAAAGGGCTAATATTACACTACCAAGTGCCGAACCACCAAATTTCTTTGACAAGGCCATGTGGAAACGTATATTGGGGACATGGAAACTATATGTCTTGACATTGTTCAGTATTGGATGTTGGAATAGCTCAACATCTGGAGGTTCCGGTTATATCCTATGGTTGAAATCTTTGAACAGATATAGTATCCCCAAAGTCAACGATTTATCCATCATGGCTCCAATGGTGGGGATTGTGTTGATTTATACATGTTGTTCCGGTGCAGACGTTTTCAGATCAAGATCAGGTGCTATAATTACCTTCAGTCTCATGAATTTCATATCATGTTTAATCTTGTTGATTTGGGACGTTCCAGAGGGGGCTAAATGGTTTGCATTTGCCATCTTGTATTCAGGTTGGGCTTCAGCCTCGGTTATTTACAGTTTTTGTAATGATATTTTAAGAAAAGACCCACAGGAAAGAGCTATTACTTTCATCTTATTATACTCAATTTCTCAATCTACGAGTGTATGGATTACAAAATTGATTTGGCCAACGGTGGATGCACCAAGGTATACTGTTGGGTATGGTACCACACTGGGGTTTGTTTTCTTCTTGATTGTGACTACATTGGTGACTTTATATTTTTACAAGAGAGATGAAAAAATCAGAGCTAGAGAAAATGGGATTATATTGTATAATACAGCTACTGGTGAAATTCCACCAGATGCAAAGGCTTATCTAGAAACTTTGAAGGGTGTATCTGGTGGTGAATAGAGTTAAAACTGTATCGATGATTTATAGAGCCAATATACATATACATATGAAGCCCTGTAGTCAATGTCTACAACGGGAAACCAATATTCAAAATTATGTATTATCGAAAACTGCAGGCCACTCCACTTACAAGTTTGACACTCCAGCTGCCCAATTATCTTGGAATTCAGAATGAGCCATCATTGAAGCTGCAGTGAGACCTTGTCCAATTGCAATACCAAGAGCTCTCAAACGACTCGTATTATCACCACAGGCGGAAACACCTTCAACATTGGTCTTTTGGAAGGCATCAACTTTAATAAGCCCACTTGTACTATCAAGTTCAACTCCTAATCTCTCAATAATCTCTTTATTATTGATAACAGAAGGTGGCATGAGATAAAGAACATCAAGGTCAATGGAACGCCCATCTTGTAAAATTACTTTTGATAACCCATTATCATCACTAGCATTACACTGAGCTTTCACAATTGTCCCTTCATAAAGAGCAATTCCTCTTTTCTCCATTGATCCAAGCAATGAATCATCTAAAGCCTTAAACACTTCCGGTGTACAAACAACTTTCAAATCTTTACTCCAATTGTATAAAGTTGGAAGCATCATCTTTAAAATCACAGGACTGGAATAGTATAGTCCAGTTTTCCCATCTTTAAACTCAGTCCCATGACAATATGGACATGGGATTATAGAGTTCCCCCAAAAATTTTCAATGTTCTTAATTGGTATCTTGTCAATATTATCATTCATCCCTGAGGCAAACAAGACCTTTTTAGAAGCAAAAGTATCTTTCCCCGTCTTGATATTGAACAACTCATCCTTTTTAAATACATCATTGACAACATCATTAATAATCTCCACCGTTGGATAAGCAATCAATTGATCCTTTGCAAAATCCTTGATCTTCAAAGGTTTAAACCCATCATAACCAAACAAGTTATGTGATTCTTTGGCATATCTGTTACATCGCATACCGGAATCAATACACAAGACATTCATCCAAGCTCTTCCAAACGTTAAACAAGCTTGTAAACCTGAAGCTGAACCTCCGATAACAATAGCATCATAAATAATCTTTGACATGTTGTGTGGTTTTGATATAATTGAGAGCTAATCACATCTTGATCAATACTAATTAGTGGGACCGAATCACTTTATATAGCTGATATATTTTGGCCCCATATTTAAAGTTCAATTCAATTCTCAGTTAATAACAATTGAAATTTGATCTCGTTGTGTAATGTAATGGTTATTACCGTGAAATTTTCAGAAATTCGAGCAAATAAATTCGGAGATACCAGTCTATCACCGAAAAATGCGAGCACCGTTACTTAAATCCGAGTTTATTAACTCATATTGAAGGATTTAACATGAATGGCATGATTAACGGGTTTTAAATGTATCTGATCAAGTACTGACTACCAAGTTCCTGTGTTACCCCTATAACAAAGATCTCTAAACAACCCCAATAAAAATCCAGTCTCTTCCTCAAATTCTGAGCGGTCAATATCAGATAACTCAGTACCACGGGAAGGATCATCCAAAGGAATGTCAACAGTGGCATCTTGGAAATCAATTAATTGAACCCGTTCACGAGCTTCATCCACAATAACATTTTTTTGATGAATGTCTCCATGTAGTATACCCAGTTTATAATGTAGTAGGTTCATTTGGATCTTGGCCAATCTTTGAAATTTATCCTTGTTTTTCACATCAACAAACTTTGGTATATGTCCTTCAAGTTTCTCTAATATTAAGCAGTGACCATAGATATCAGATTTAGCTTCAAAGATGATCCTTGGGGCATAAATTTCAACATCATTTTGTAACCGTTGACCCTTGTTAAACTCTTCAATCTTTTCATATACGAGTTTTTCATTGAAATGATATGGAGCTCTGTATTTATCGTCAACTGTACACTTGAAAACAAATAGGGTTTCAAGATCAAACTCTTCCAACTTCTTGAGATGTTCATGCCCAGTCAATGCACCTTCTTCAATCATCCTGATGAGATTAGCCGTTTTGATTGTACCGACAACGCATGTATAGCCCTTTTTGACCTTTTCTGTAAGGAAGTCTTCAAAATAAGCAGGTTTTCTGAATTTAAAATCAATCTCTTCTTTGAACGAAGCATATGTGTTTTTCACTAGCTCATGATCAACTTTACCTCCAGATCTATAGTTGTCATGTATAGATGACTTAATTAAATGGCCTTGTTCTCGTCCAGTGGTGTCATGGACTCTATAATGAGGATCAATGATCATCTCATTAAGCAGTGTTGATGTTTTTGTTTGAAGCAGCTGGCGTATGTTCAAACGCTTTCTATTCTCCAACATACAGGATAAAATGAGTAACCCAGGTGTCACTTCACCTGCTGATAGTTGAGTTGAAAGCTTATGATCATCAATTCCGCTAATAAACCCAGCATAAAGCTCACCAGAATATAATGTGATGGTGACCAAGTTGGCAGCGAGTACTGGCTTCCCATTTGCTGTATAGACAACCTCAGATTCTAGTTCCTTGTTTGAGTTAACACCAATTAAATTGAACGTAAAAGCATCAGATAACATCCCACAATTGGAACCCAAAGCATAGTTTTCCTTTATACATTTTTTAACCAATTGAGCTGTAGTATCACCATCTTCAGAAAGCCTTAGAGATGGCTGCTTGATTTCAAAGGAAAGAAGAGAACTCTGTTTCAAGCTTTTACCACTCAACCAGATGTCAGGTCCTATTGTGTATTCTTTTCCATGTTGCGGTTCTGGTAAATTATAGCTTATCTCATGTTGATATATGTTATAAATGGGACCACCAAGCTCCACTTTATAAACTAGATTCCAAATCCTGACGATTCCATTGATCAGAGTATCTGAAAGTTTTGCTTCAATATGTGGTTTATTAAGTCCAGAGAACTCATTACCTTGGGGGTTTTCATTGTATAATTTTTGCAAGTCGTTGATGGCTTTGATAACTACCTCCAATGAATCTATAACGTCACCATCTAGCCATAAAATTTCATGGGCTTCCATTTCAAAAGAGATTATGTTTTTTTTCAGCACCATCACAAAATCTTCCAATTCATCAATAGACCCTTTGCCTCTAAACACACCCATAAGTGGATCTATTTCATGTGGATCTTGCAAGAATTCAAAGTCCCCAGTGGCAGAGCTAGGAGTCCCAATAACCTCATCTTTCATCCAGTTCTCGTCGTGGAAGTTCATATAAGGACAAGTGAATAACAATTTATAAAAATTCAAATATGGTTTTCCATCTGACTCTGGTAGTTGATTGTCGTCAAAAGATGAACTAATTTCCCCAAGCTTAATCTTGATTATTCCCAAGTATTGTTCCATGAATTCATTACTATGCAAAATTGATTCATCGGGCTTTTCGTCTATTCCTTGAAAGATTGTGTAGAAATCTATATTATACAAGCTCTTCGAAAACTCGATTAGTGAGTTCTCTATGACCCGATCTTTGTGAGCATTAAAAAATCGACGAATTATTCTAGTTTCCATGGTCAATATATATGAATAATTGAGGTTAAGTTATCAATCAAATCAAGTGTTTACAAAATTACAAATGAGAACCAATTTTGAACATTATAAGCTCTCATTCGATGTTCCGACTATTTCCGAGATGATAATTACAATCCCCGACTATTCCCGAACTCGTTTAAAATTTAGTTTAGAACTCTTTATGAATCAGACCAACTGATTAGATAGACTCTCAACAAAGCTACTCATGATTGGACCTTTTCTGTACATCTTTATATTATACATTAGACGTTAAAATTATAATTAATCGATGACCATATCCACTATGTTGTTAGCCACATATCTGTTACATGACATACACAAGACATTCGATTCATCCAAGTTTTTCCAAATTTCTGAAAAAGTTGTAATGATGAGAAAATTCATGAATTATCAATGACTAATTACCACAATATTTTGGTGTTCCAAAGATTTGTGGATTTTCCTTTTCGTAATTGGTCAACAACTCAAAACAGTATTCCAAATTTAATCTTGAACAATATCTTTCCAATTGATTAGATATATAACCTGGATCATGATTATCAATACTAAACAAATTATTTAAACAAATGATAATGGAAAGACTAATTGTTAATTCCGAATTGACTTGCTTGTAATTCAATAAGAATTGTAATAAAGAGTTGAAAATCAATTGTAAAATCCATTTGATTCTAATAATATGGGAATCATCATTTAATGATACTCTCCAAATCTCCACTAGACACATTTCTAAAGTTTTCGTATAACCATGGAAATCACCTTTAGAATATAAAAGTTGAAGTTGAACAAAATAAAGTGTAACTAAATCTAAAAGGAAAAATAAGTCTTTAACTTGTAAAATTGATTCAATTTGTTGTTGAATTTCAAATTCTGAAAGACTTGCTAATCCATAATAATTATATTTTTGTAAAATCTTTATAGTATTAATGAAAATTGGTGCATCTTTAAATCTTCTTTCATCACTTTGGAAAATTTGTAAATAATTATCTTTTAATGGTTCAGAAATACTTGGACTTGTACCAAACGTTATTGCTAAAATAGAATCCATTCTTTGTAATTCTAACCAACATGATTCAAATTCTGCATTTAATTGGCCCTGTTCTCTCCATTTAATATATTTCCCCACTCCGACAACTTCATGAATTCCTAAAAGAATATCCTCTCTATGTGCATCTAATCCAAACATAAATTCTAATTCTAGCAAACCAATTTGTAAAGTTTTATGATTTTTTGGTAATTTTTTCAAATCACAACGATGTTTAAATTCTCCGTAAATTTCTTGAACTAATTGTTCCTTTTTATCCACTGGAATACATGCACAAGTAAATTTTTTCAATCTAATACAAATAGAAAGTAATAATAACATAATTAACGAGTCCTGGTAATGAACAGGTTCCAATGTTTCTTGTTTAAAATTTTGATAAAATAATTCAACATCCTCCTCGGATAGGAAAAAACTAAAAGCTTTAAAATTTGCCAACACAGTCATAATAATGTTTCTTAGCAAAACTTCATCTTGTTCTTTCCCTTGTAAAATGATTGGGAATTCCCTTTTAGCAAGTGTTATTTCATCCATTAATGATGTATCTTTTGCAATATCACTTAATTTAGAATCAATCTCTGTAACAATCTCCACAAAATCTTTAGATCTTAGATTAGATCTTGTTTGTAAACTCTTTGGATTACCGATTTTTAAATAGTCTTCTAGTGTAGCACATCTTTGTAATAATTCTTTAATAACTTGATCCTTATCAATTTTATCACTTTCAGAATTATCAATATTTACAACTTTCCTCTTTGCATTTGAAGGGTATTCACATTGTATCTTTTTAGTTAGACAAAACTCACAAGCTGGAGATGCCTTATCACATTTGATTTTTCTTCTTCTACATTCCATACATGATATGGAAAAAACAGTTTGAGATCTTATAGTTTTGATATCCATCATGTTATAATTGTTATTTCACCTTCAATTTATCCAAACGTCGTATGTTGAAATCTGCAAAGCAAATATGGTCTATCTTTTGTCTCGAATATTCAATATGATGCACCAATAGCCAATCAGTGTACTTTCACTTAAATCTCACAGACGTAAATGTGTATTACTTGTCCGTCAGATGCCCGTTTAAACATTCTCGAAACTATAAAATTTTAAAAATTATAATTCGCGGAAATATTTGGTTTGAAGCCCTTATAAACTACAAACAATTTCAATTAAATAATTAATGTACTATAAATATAAATACTGTTTATATATGACAATGAAAAAACCACAAATCTAAATCAAAAAAACAAACATGACTTCAATCCCATTCTGGAACATCATCATGGAAATATTTACCTTCTAAAGTTGGTGCAATAACTCCTGTTCTAACACAGAAATCACCAAAATGTTCACCATCTTGTCTTTCTAAAGCCCATCTCTTGAATAATGGTTTCAAGATAGCTAAAACTTCATCTTCTTTAATACTTTGTTTATAAATCTTATTAACACGTTGACCATAATAACCACCACCTAACATTAAATTATAAGTACCATAAGCTTTACCAACTAAAGCAATTTCAGCTAACCATGGTCTAGCACAACCATTTGGACAACCAGTCATTCTCATAACAACAGAATCATGACGTAATCCGAATTCTTCTAATGCTTCTTCAATTTTTGAGACTAAAATTGGTAAATAACGTTCAGATTCAGCCATTGCTAAACCACAAGTTGGGAATGCAACACATGCAGCACTTGATAATCTTAATCCACTAAAATCAGTATTATCTAATTTATAATCATGTAAAATTTGTTTAACAGTTGATAATTCTTCATTTGAAACAGTGGAAATTAAAACATGTTGATTACCTGTTAATCTAAAAGTACCTTTGGAATTTGGATTTGATTTGAAAAATTCTGCAATTTTTTTCAAACCTTGCTTTTGAGGTAATTCAGGAGTATCTTCAACACGACCATTTTCAATAAAACAAGTAAAATGATGTCTTGATAATTCATCAGTAACCCAACCAAAATGATCAATATTATCTTTAATTTCATAAGAACGTTCAGGTTCAAATTTTTCACCCCATAATTCTTCAACTTTTTCCTTATATAGTTCAACACCTAATGTATCAACAGTATATTTTAATCTTGCATTTTTACGATCTTTTCTATTACCATGATCTCTTTGAACCAACATAACTTTTTCACAAACTATATGAACTTGATCAGTACGAACAAAACCAAATGAAGAACCAGCTCTTGGATAAGTTTTTTTATTATTATGAGTAGAACCCATACCACCACCAACTAAAACATTAAATCCAACAACATGATTATCTTCCACTATAGCAATAAGACCAACATCTGAAGACCAAACATCAACATCATTATATGGTGGGACAGCAATATTAATCTTGTATTTTCTTGGTAAATAAGTTGGACCATATAAAGGTTCATTATCAACTAAAGAATTACCAGCAACTAAAGTTTTAACTTTTTTTGGACCATCTTTTCTATTATTAAAAATTTCTGGCCAATTTGGATCATCATCTTCTGGATCATCACCTTTTAACCAAATTTCATGATAAGCAGTAGTTTGTGGTAATAAATGTTCAGAAATTTTTTTAGAAGTTTTGAAAACTTCATCATGAATCTTAGCATTATGAGGTAATGCACTAATCATAACATTTCTATTAACATCACCACAAGCACCTAAAGTATCCATTAAAACAGAATTCATTGATCTAATTGAAGGTTTTAAATTATGTTTAACAATCCCATGTAATTGATAAGTAGCTCTTGTAGTTAATTTAATAGTACCATTACCTCTTTCATCAGCCAATTTATCTAAAGTTAACCATTGATCAGGAGATGTAATACCACCTGGTAATCTAACACGAGCCATAAAGATATAAAAAGGTTCTAACCCAGCAGCTTTACGAGCATCTCTTAGATCACGATCATCTTGCATATAAATACCATGGAATTTGGTTAATTGTTGATCATGAGCAGAAATTGCACCAGTACTTTCATCTTTTAAACCTTCGGCAATACCACCTCTTAAGAAATCAGATGCGATTTTAATATCTTCATTTGTAATTGGAGGAGGTTCATCAGCAGTTTGAACATCATCAACACCTAAAGCCTTCCATAATTCTGATTCCCAAATTTTATAACCTGTTTGATACCCATCAGCATCTTGATCATCACCAAGTCCTAATGGAATTAACTCCTTGGCATTTAAGAATTTTAATCTATTAAATAAATCTTGGGCAGGTTTATTATAATAATGTTTATCTTGAGCTCTTGGCCAATAAAGTGAATCACCAAGACCGAAAACAGAAATTGAAGAAAATTCTAAATCTAAATCACCAGAATTTCTAATTGAATCCCAAAAATTTTTACCATTTTGTGGGAATTCACCTTGACCTGATGTTGAAGTTATGAAAATTATATTCTCTTCAGTTGGTAAATCTTCTAATATAATATCATCCATTGATAAGACTGTTGATTTTAAACCTCTTTGACTTGCACGTTTACCTAATTTTTTGGCAACAT
This sequence comes from Hansenula lynferdii, assembly GCA_030582155.1. Lineage (NCBI taxonomy): Eukaryota > Fungi > Ascomycota > Saccharomycetes > Phaffomycetales > Wickerhamomycetaceae > Hansenula > Hansenula lynferdii. Next base: position 53,622 of record JAKTWT010000079.1, on the reverse strand, counting down.
TTTCAGCATTCCCACCATCAGAAGCAAAATAAATTGAAATTGGAGGACCTGATAAACCTTCCAATAGTTGAGCATAAGCTTGAGATGCCTTTTTATCTTGTTTTTGTTTGATGATTGAAGTTTGAGATTGTTGTAAATCTCTTGCAAATTGTGGAGATTTCTTGGACAACAATGTTAATTTATTTTCACGATCCAAAAATTGTTTTAAATTTTCCTTTATAACTGTTGAATCTAATTTGAAAATTTGAGAATCATCTGAAATTTTTGGATTATAACGATATAATGGGATATAACCTGTATCAACGGCTTTTTTGGTATTTGTCAAGACTTCTAATGGAGTATCATTTTCATTGGCGATTGGTAAATAAGCTAGGATGATTGAAGGACCTTGGAACTGTGTAGCTTCGATTAAAGTTGTTAACATTTGAGTATAAGATGAATAAATAGCAATTGAACCGACATATGCATTAGCATAATTCATAGCATAAAGACCAATATCTTTTTTTCTTTGCACGGAGAAAGATTTGTTTTGATTTGCTAATTTTTCATCATAAGTTTCATTATCAATGATTAAAACGTTTATATTTTCATTTGAAGCCAAAACGTGATGAACACCTGAATTACCTAAATCGTAAGCCCAAGAATCTGAACCGATTAACCAAGAAGATTTAGAATAGAATGATTGTTTGAAAGATAATAGGGAATTAGATGTTTCAGTTTCATCAGATTGTAAAATTTCCAAAATTTCATCAGCTAATGAGTTGAAACTTGCAATTTGATCCTTGGAGCTCTTGTGGTTACCGTCTCTAACGTATACCAACCATTTAGATAATTTTTCCACCAATTCACTTAGCTTCACAGTGGAGAATTTTGATTCTGGGGAATCAAGAGCATTATGAACCAAATTGGTCAATTTTGCCTGTTGTTCATTTTGATAAATGAATGAACCGAATCCAAATTCAGGTGAAGACACGTTGATTTGCTCTTGTTGGAATTGGTTAAAGACTGACAAGTTTGAGCCAAAGATCTGATCCAAGATTGTGATGTAGCTTGATTCCAACTTGTTGATTTTGGCAATTTCATCCAACTTGGCAGATGATAGAGAATCGATTTCCAGCTCTGTACCGAAGAACAAGTTTTGAATTGGGTTATCGATGGACAGGTTGGACTCCACGATGTTTAGCAGCTTGGTATAGGAATCGTCATATGATCCAATTGACGCAGCTGTGATCTTTGCAATGCTGTGCTCAACCAACGCGGTTGGCGACTGGAAGAACTCCAGCAGCAACGGAGAGAACCTGGTGAGCGGTCTCTTTGCAGAACTTTCCAGCACAGCAATAGACTCGACAGTTGATGGTAGTTGATCTAGAATTTGCTCCAATGGGAAAGGCTTGAAGATCTTGATGTCCACAACAGTGACCGAAGAGGCAGCTTTGATCTCGTGGAAGTGTGGGCCCAAGTGGACAACAGCGAATTTTGATGGTTTGGTAGATATCTCGAATGGCTGAACGTTGAATCCATGTTCTTTAGCAGCGGTTTGAGCAGCGGTAACCAAGTTTTCCTGATCCAGGTCTTTGACAGCGGCTAATTTGCTCCAGTTTGTTGTGTTGAACTTTGCTGGGGATTTCGCGGCTGATTTGTAGTTGATGAAATGCAAAACTGGCTTGCTCTTGTTTTGCATCAACAGGTGAGCAAAAGCCAGATGGTTGATGATATCTTGTGACGAGTTGGACACCAAAGTGATAAAGCCTAGATCCTTGAGAGCGACAATGGTTTGGTAATTATTGAGTTCCACATTGATCACGGTGTTGTGCTGCAATTGGTCCAGGTGTGGGAGGCCCTGGAGCAGCGTGGCGTCGTTGGTGAAGACAGCGTGGGTTTGTTCTTGTTGTTCCAATTGAAGCTGTGCTATCTGCTGGAACGGGTCTGCGCTGTTGAGCAGCTCGTGGTGAGAGCGGACTCGAGGCTGGGAGGCCCTGGTCTCGAGCGTGCTGTAGACGGCTGCGGTGGCCACGGCATAGAACTCTTGAACAGACATTTTGGCTTTGATCTATTAGCTATCAACTATACTATCACCATCAACCTGGATTCCACTTGTATTTAAAAGATTATGCTGTGCGTGGCTAGTGCTTCATCAGTTCACGTGACCTGGTGTCAGCGCACAAAGCACACTGTCTGATTGGGCCATTCGGTAGTGACAGAAGAGATAGAGATGAGATGAGATGGAGAAACAGTATACTACAAGATCAGTTGACAGTCAACAGCACTACAAGACAACAAGACTACAATACCCACTACACTCAACAATACTAGTCTACACCATTCAACACCATTCAGTCAACACTCATCCAACTGTGGTTCCTCCTCTAATATCCACGGTCTTTGATCACTGTGGCCGTTGAAAAATATTTCAAACTCCATATGATTTTTTTCAAAGCCCGCAAAATGGACTTTGAATGAGAAACGGGGGTTATTAGTCACGTGGTGAAATTTGAATTCCGGTTTGATTACATAACACATCAATCTGCCATTTCACCAGTGTCACAATCTCCCGAGGATTTTATTGCTTGCTATACTTTAGCGTATATGGAGTTACATTAACATCTTGTCGTAATTCATCATGCATAAATTAGATTTATACAGCAATGAACATAATTGCTATAATCTATAAAACCAAAGTATTAAAGACAATCAATTTGTGCATTCTTAAGACATTTTGGTACTAAACACCACAAACAATTATGCCACCAAAAAGATCATCATCAACAGGGAATAACATTTCCAAAAAATTAAAATTAAACAAACATTTAGAATTTGATAAATATATCAATTTCAATGGTAATAAATTTTATCCAAATCAAATTTCTGTTAAAACTGCAAATGGTTGGAATAACGGTACAAAGCAAAAACCAATTGATATTTTCAATGATATTTACAAAGAACCCAAGTTGGATAAATCTGAAAAATATCTAATTCATTTATTCAAGAATGATTTAAGAATCCAGGATAACACTGCATTATACAATTTAATTAAAGATGCTCAAAGCATTAATGCTAAACCAATTGGAATTTATATAATTTCTACAAAATTTTGGGAAAGTCATTTAGAAAGTGCATTCAAGACAGATTTTATTATAAGAAATTTAAAATCTTTAAGAAATTCATTATCAAATTTAAACATACCATTATCAATTATTTATCTTGATGATCAATCAAATGAATATAAATTAGATTCCAAGTCATATAATTCATTTGGTGATTGGTTTAAAAATTTAATAAATTCAAAATTTAATTCCAATTCAATTTATTTTAATTTAAATTATGAAATTGATGAATTTAAAAGAGATTTACAATTAATTAAAACTGATTTAAATTGTAAAATTTATCATGATCAATGTATTGTTAAACCAATGACTTTAACATCGGGGAAAGGTACTCAATATTCAAAATTTTCTCCATTTTATAAAAAATGGAATGATTATTTAAATTCCAATCCAATTGAATTATTGAAAATTGATGATGATGATAAATTTGAAAAATGGGATTGGTCAAACCTACCAAATGATGATATTGATAAAATAAATTGGTCACCACATTTCCAATTATCTTCATTAAAAGAATTTGGTGTAACAGATAAAGATTTTAACCATTCTCATGATTTTTATAAAGAAGGTGAAGACCAAGCACAAATTCATTTAGATAATTGGTTAACCAAGATTACAAATTATCAATCACATAAAGATTTCCCATCTGAAATTTCCACATCAAGATTAAGTCCATATATTACTCAAGGTGTTATATCTGCAAGAACTATTGTTGTACAATGTCAAGACTTGAATAAAGGTAAAAGAATTGGAGGTGATTTAGGTATTGAAACATTTATCAAGGAAGTTGGTTGGAGAGATTTTTATAGACATGTTATTGTTAATTGGCCATATTTAATGATGTTTATACCTTTCAATTTCAGTTCAATTGAGTTAAAATGGTCAAATAATTTTGAAAATTTTGAAAAATGGTGTAAAGGTGAAACTGGATTCCCCATCGTGGATGCTTCAATGAAACAATTATTACACACAGGTTATATGAATAATAGATGTCGTATGATTGTATCAAGTTTTTTAACAAAAGATTTAGCTATTGATTGGAGAATTGGTGAACGTTGGTTTTATAATCATTTAATTGATGCAGATTTAGCATCAAATAATGGTGGGTGGGGGTTTAGTTCAAGTACAGGATTAGATGCACAACCTTGGTTTAGAATTTTTAATGTTTATACACAATCTGAAAAATTTGATAAAAATGGTGATTTTATTAAAAAATGGTTACCAAATTTATCAAATTTGGAAAATATTCATGAACCTTATAATGAAAAATCAAATCATGATGAAATTGCTAAATTAACAAATAATTATCCAAAACCAATTGTTGATAGAAAAAAGGCAAGAGAGGAAACTTTAGATAGATATAGGGATGCAATGTAATATATACGTACAATCAGTCGATTCTACAATTTGTAATTAACATAAAAAAGAAACCATTCATGTAAACAATTGGATCATTTTTTTCTCAAAATGAATACCAATTTGTTTAATAAACAGTCATATATAACGACTTATATAATATAAAAATCGATCATTATCACAAATGTATGACCTTTTTCAAATCTAGAAAAGTCTTAGTTAATATACTTACGATCTAATATTAGATCAATTCATGAATTATAATAATATCACACTGTAAGGTACACTGTTTACAACAGGTTATGAGCCCTGGCAAAGCCGAATAGTAAACTTAAACATACGTTATAACATTGTTATAAACATATTTTACTATTGGACTTTGCCTCTGTGGTATTAAAACTTGTACGTTATAGTTAAAAGTAAGCAAGAAAATTTAAACTTGTTTTTCTTTTCGCGATTCTTCTCGAATTTCCGCGAAATTATAAATCATCAAGCCTATACAATTTGATTAAATATCTAGCTATGACGCTATTAGTATAATTATGGTGTCTAGTTGATTATCAAAATCAAACAACATCAATTTACTAAACACTTTTTAATCCTATAAGGAAAAATTTGATGACATTAACATGCAATGTAATAAACATTTCTACACTTCATTATTGTAAAACAAATTCCTATTCAATTAAACTTAATTGGATCAATTTTTTTCAAAATGAATACCAATTTGTTTAATAAATAGATTATAAATATATACAAGGACTTTTAATGTATAAAAATTCGATTCAAATCATATAAATGATGACCTTAATTTTTTAAACAAAAATATGAGTCAATCTTGTATTATCGAGTTTCATCTGCACTGCAATAACAAAATCTGTTTATACATATCACAACAAAAGAAAACTCTATTATATTAAACATGGTGAAGCCTATACTTGTTATAGTCATTTATAATTTACTTCATCATCTTACCAGTATAAAAGGCTTCTGGAAAAAACAAAACTAATAGCTAGTTCAAAATGATGAGAAAAAATGATAAACTTTAAAATTTTGTATCCTTTTTTGATCGAAATGATCAGAGTTTCCCTTGAACAATTTTCCGCGAAAAAGCGGAAAACGGGCCGAGAAAACCTCATCATTTTTGTTCATCATTTTGAACTAGCTATATATAATTATTGCAAATTTTTCCGCGCGAAATTTCCGCGATTTTATTCTACAATTTGATCAAATACCTGCGATTTTATTAGAATTAAAGACTGATATATCCAACTTCTAGCTCATAACTCACTAACTATCTTACTGATCATCAACTTAAACACTTTTTTATCTTCATCGTCAAGTTTTTCAAAAACTGGGTTACCTGATAATTTAATTTTGGTGATATCCTTAAATCTTTGGAAAAACTTGACGACATTAACACATGTCATATCAATATTGTTATTTGAAAGATTGATTCTTTGTAAATGAGGAAACTGATTGGAAATTTTTAAACTCAATAGGAAATTTCCATCAATTGAACAATTTTCAGCTGTAATTGATAAAAGATGCTTGTTGACCCTGAACGAACTATTTAAAGTCTTTTCCAATGTATGATCTCTCTCCACAATCAATACTTCTAATTTGGGGAAATCACCAGTAATTGTTGTATTCCCTTCAAATGAAAGATATCTCAAATTAATCAATTTTTGGAAACATACAACTCTGTTAAGTTCTGAATTACCTTTTATATCTAAAACTTTCAAACTCATTGCTGGTTGATCAAACTCTAGAGTTTTCAATGATTTATTATGACTTATATTTAAATATCTCAAATTTGGTAAGTTTTTCACTATTAATTTATTCAAATCATTGCCTGCAAGATCTAAAGTTTGTAACTTTGCCAAATCTAATGTATCAAAATCTATTGAACCTTTAATATTATTATTCGAAACATTTAAGCTTTCTAGGTGAGGTGGTAATTGACCTAAACTTTGAATCTTATTATTGGATAAATCTAAATGTTGTAAATGTCTCAATTCATTTAATCCACCATTTATATGAGTCAATTGATTGAAACTTAAATCAACTTTATGCAAATGTGGATACTTTGAAAAATTTAAAACCTGTGATGTTATTCCATTTTGTGATAGATCTAGTTCTTCCAACTTGGATGAAATACCTTCAATAGTGTGTAGTGAATTATTTGAAGCTTCCACTTTGATTAAATTTGGAAGAAATTCTTCAAGATTTTCCAAAGATTTTAATTTTTTATTTGATACATTAACTGTGTCAATTTCATCCCAATTTGTTCTTGGTTTTAAAATGCTTGTTAATGCATCAATCAATGCCTTTCTTGATTCTGAAAATGAAACATCCAGTCTTGTAATGTTTGTAACATGCTGTGCATCATATGAAATGGAACTTGTAATCTCGGAAACATTTGAGCTCTCAGATACTGGAACAACAAGGCTATCCGGTTGAAGAGGTGGTTTTCTTCTGTGGAAATCTTCTGTTTCCTCAATTTCCAGCACATCATTGTATTTGGGTGAATCTTTGTTTTTGTTTGGATATATCCATTTACCGATACCTTTATCAAATTCCATATGTTCATCTGCAGGAGTTATAAGATGAATTTGATCAGAATGTTCCTTTTTAAATGGTAACTTCTTGCTCATATTTTCAAATTCATGGTGGCTTTGATCATTCTTTGATAAGGAATCTCTATTTTTGTTTGATTTTTGATTATACTGTATAGGTTTTAAAAGCCTTGGAGCAGCCATAGGTGAATCCACATAATTTGATTTGAAAGATGTGACTTTCCTTGTTCCAGTTGATGAGGTCTGAGAAGGAACACGTAGTCCATTCATATCCTGAAAGCTGAATATACTTGTGTCGTTGATGTTTCTTCCAGGATGTAATGTATTTGAGATTTTGTTCTTCACGTAATGATCATTGGCCACCTCCGCCTCCGAATCATCGGTTGAATACTCCACACTACTTCCATATTCCTTGTTCATCATGGCAACGGTATCATTGGAGGCAGAAGAATGACTTGCAAGACTTGGCTTAACATAGCTCATTCTTGTATCGACATCAACTCTTTGTGCCAACTTTGGCCTGATTCTGCCCTGGGATTGATGCGTCTCACCTTGCATCTCCAGCTTCACTGCTAGCCACTCAGGAAGCGTCTCATCAGCATTTTCCCTGTTGTGCACCACTGTATCGTCTTCACTTGTATCAAACTCAGCACTGTAGTTCTCCGTCATATCGCCAACTTTGCTTTCGTCGGCAAAGGCCTCGTTGAAGACCAGCTGCGGGAGGTGGAGATGGTTCTTCGCACTCGTCAGCGTCTCAGAGTTGTTTCTCGGTAATCTTGGTGGTGATGCTGTTTCTTCTGACGAGCTCAATTGTAGCCTTTGGAAGCCCTCTGTGAGCTGTTTTGTAGGTGATGCGTCCATAATGAGCTCTTTCTTAGTCTGCAGCAAAAAAAACCAGCACTTCCCTGATGAATGGTGTCTATTTCAACCACTGTTTCTTGTGATGCTTCACTTTTGTGTAAATTAGTTTATCCTTTGTTTTTGTTTACTTTTTCTCTTGTTTACTTTTCAGATTCGGTCACGTGAAAATCACGTGCTTTCTCTAATTTCGCGAACCGCGTTTTGCTGTTTCAAGTTTCAGAAGAAAAAAAGCCAAACAAAAGTAAACAAAGATATCACAACATCAACAAAACACTGTTCTTGTTGCTACTGAAGGAAACCTGGCTGCTGAAACTGGAATATTTTAACAAGAAATCGCTGGAACTCTTCAACAAACCATCAATTGCTCATTTTCCCCACTCTTTTTTCGCCTCCCGAATTTGCCTTCTATTAGACTTGATACTAAACAAGCAACTGAAACATCAACTCATTTTGCTCATATCCATCTAGTGCAAGAAGGGCACCATTAACAGGAAAATGAATGACCCAAATAGAAACTACCAAAGTCAAAATATGAACCCAAATCAATCCCTAGATTATGATCAATGGGTGAATAGTTTGGCAAATATCCAGGATGGTATCTTCCAAAATACACCTTTATCCAATAATATTTTGCAAAACACAATCAACTCAAGTGGGAACAATATGATGAATAACATCCCGATGAATAATCCCCCAATGAATTTCAATAACAACAATCAGGGTACAAATTTTGCCAACAATGCTAATTTTGGTACAACTATGCAAGATCTTAATTTAGATTTATTCTTCAATTCTCCAGAAAGATTTTACAGGGATGTTATAAATGAATCACCAATTGTATCAAAGACTCCAAATTTTGGAAGAACCCCATTGAAAAACTTGAATATAAACTTTAGTACACCAAATTTCTTGAAAAATATAGATAATGGTCAACAAAGTACAGCTACAAAGAATTTTACACCTTTGAAAAATCAACTTTTCAATTCCAAAATTGAAATTTTTGAAACTCCAAAGCTTGATAAACATAATTCAACAACGTTAAATTCATCTCCAACTACAATAAAGATCAGTTCATCTGCAATGAAACACGATGAATCCAATAATCATAACATTAACAATAACAAAATGATCCCACCTTCACCAACACCAACATCAAAAATCATGAATTCATCTCATGTGAAGAACATTACAGCACCACCACCATCAATTCCGAAAATGGGTTGTTTTAAGAAAACCACTGAAGCAAAACCACCACCTTCGATACAAGGTAAAAAGCAAGCTCCACAGGGGAATAGTAAATTTCAAATTATAATGACTGATGTTAATACATTTGCAAATAATTCTAAAAATCCCAAACCGAAAAAGAAAAAATTAGCAAGATCATCAACAAGTGTAAACACTACAACAAATTCAGTTAATAAAAAAAATTCATTGAAAAGATCTTTAAGTCAACCTCAAGCACAGGCTAAAGTTATTAAAACATTAAACACTACACCAATTCCAATTAATGAGAAAAAATTAGCAAAACAACCAGAATCAGAATCTATAATAGATCATGAAACTTCAACTTCATTACAAAATTTATCAAATATTTCTCATTCTGATACTTCTTCTATATTAAATTCTTCTAAAAATTTAGAATCAAGTGTGAATGATTTATTTGATAATGATAAGATCTTGTCAGATACAGAAAAATTATTGGATGGAAGCAGGTATTTCTAATACGCTTACGTTTTTCTCTTTAATGACTTTATGAATATGTTTTTTTTCTTAGCTTGCCTTCTTTTTTTTCTTGTCTTGGTGTTTTGTTTTCATCTTTTATCTATAGACCCGTCAATTATATCATAATGAGTCTACGGTGTTTTTCTATTCAAAGTTTCCAGTGTGTGGATTTCAGTTCGGTCAGTATTATGTGTGTGTGTTTCGATCTCTTGTTACAGTCTGTTTATATCGAAGAGGGACTTTTAAGTGTGTTTTTAAATTTATCTACAAATATATATTTTATCGATTCATGTTTTCGGGTTATAGTATAATTCGCGACCGTATAAACTTCATGGAATTTTATATGCAAATAACAAATAACATATTGTACACAATCAAGTTTCATCTTTCAACTGGTTTCGATTACAAATGAATTGCAAATGATATGATAATATGTTAGCTCGAGAGGTTTCTGGATTCTCGATAGAAGATGCGGTCTTTTGGTCATGGGTATTAATAATAATTGACTATATGGACAGAAAATTTATCATATACAAATCACATTTTCTGTTTCTTTAGCTTGCTATAAAGGACGATAAAGATGTCGTACGTTTCAAAGACATTCATCTCTTTCACCATGCACTTATTGAGCTACAAAAGTTTCCAAAATGATACACAGTTTACCCTTTACGTTATCGCTTATAAGCAACAAAGTTTCCCCAATTATCATTCTCATATCAACGACTCTAAGAGAGCCGTTTGTGACTAATTATAGGATTTCTCATAATCAACCACTCACTCGGTGGATCAAGTTTTGTTGTACAATTAGACTATATTCATGGAAACTGAAGCGTTACACGATTTACCCCATCAGGTATTACCTAGAAAGACTTTTCAGTCAGGCTCAAAATAATTTGAAACCTTTCTATTCCCAGTTGAACCTTCTCAAAGAATGCAATCGCTTAGTCTTAATATCACCATCGAAGTTCAAGGAGAATCAGTTTCCCTCTTGCTTCCCATGTGAAATTTGGTTATTGATTATACAATTTGATGTAAACATTTCAAACTTGATTAGAGTCAATAAAGAACTAAAGACATTGATGGCTCCCCTTTTCTACAACTCATTACATTTAAACATGATGATCACTCCGCTTTCAAGTATTAAAAATAAAGACAAGTGTTTTCTTGAATTTGGACCAGATTTACCCAAAGAAAATAATCGTTCTTATGAAATTTATAAACGATTTTATGAAAATGAAAAATTTCAATATGAAATTGTGGATACAAGATATGAACCTTTTAATATCAATGTGAAAATGAAATATAAATTTGCTGCAAAGATGCCAACAATTGTTGGAGATTTAAATGGAATCAATCAAATACTTTACAAGATCTTAAAGAATCCAAACTCTGTTTTCAAACCATATATAAAAGAGATATCAATGGACTTACATACAATGGGGGAAGCATTTGACCTTTGGGATTCCGATTCAAGTGGAATAAATCATAAAATAGATTTTTTGAGGATGAAGAACCTAGTTTTTTTAGAATCAATTTCTAGAATGTTAATCCGTCCTTTTGTTCTTGAAGAAAAAATGAAAAATAGATGGCATTCAAATGAATTTGGGTTGATCAATATTTTGGATTCCATGGAAATTGACGAATTGGATCGCAACATTTTTCATCGCTATTATGATTTGGATTATTGGAAAGAACTTTCCATTGTTGGTGCACTCTTTGAAGCCTATAGAGATAACTTTGGCGTGAGAAAGAATGTATTGATGGTTGATAAATATATTAAAAAAAGCAGTCTTAGAACTATTTCACCACATTATTTTTGGCATAAAGAGCTTGGTGAATTAAAAGGTCCATTGACACGTAAAAAATATCTTGGAACACTTCAAAATAGCGTTAAAATTGAAAATCAAACAGGAAAAACAGAATTTGAAATTGTGTCTCTTTTACATGATATTTTGGAAATTCTTTCAACAGATGAATATTGTGAATCGATTAGAACATCGTTAATGAGAATAGGGACTGATCCAGAATATTATAAAAGCAGAAGCTATCGGTTTCATACAAGTGAAATCCCCGGTACTAAACATGAAATCTTAGAACAGACTCCTTTAGATGTTTTCATCATCAATAAAAAAGTTGAATTTCAGCCAAGTATGATTGACTTCCCTCCTTGGAAACCTTGATGTCATGTTGACGTTTCTGTGGTTCCCTTTATTTTGTGATTGGTTTTGTGGTTTTTGTTTGTTTCCTTAAAACGAAAATTGAAGGAAATTGAAATGTTATTTAATACTATAAAGATCCTACAACTATTTCCAAAAAAACACTTATAAAAATCATATTAAAAATATTAGGGTATAGGATGAGAGCACTTTGATCTATAATACATGTCTCTTCAATATAATACATGTTTCTTCAATACTGTTCATATGGATTGTAAAGTCTTTTATTCACCAATCCATTCTAAAACTTTAACAATCTCACCATGTATCTCCTTTGTTGAACTTCTAATATTTGAATTTTTTTCAATACTATTTAAAATTGATTCCCAAATTGAATATTTCTCTGAATTCTTCAAATTTGATAACAGCTCATCACGTAATTGAATATTGCTCAAATATCTTTTTGTTAAACCTGTTGGATCGTTGATTGAATTTTTTTGTTGTTTTTGTAGTTTGATCAAGATAATATCTGAAATTTCCTTGATTTTAGATTGTCTTTTTTGATAGGATACAAATTTTTGATAAGAAATTGTAAATAAAACTAAGATCAAAATGGACCCAATTAATACATTTTTGTTTCTTTCAAAATTTTCAGATATCTCTTTTTGGAACTTACAACCAATACTTAGTTTAACTTTAGAATTTGATCTAAGAATGAACGATTTTTTTGAAATATCTGTCTCCTCTTCAATTTCATCGGAGGATAAGTCGTCTTGGGTAGATTTTGGAGTGTCATTTCCGGTATTGAGTAGCTATTAAAATTGTTAGTATAAAGTTGATCTTAAATCTTAATAAATTCAAACATGCCTTACCGTTATTTCAGGTTCATTTTTCAAATCGTCAATGACTCTTGACCATAATTCATCAAATTCTTCATCACTAATAGTGGACTAGGAGAAAATCAAGTTAGTATATAATCTCAAAAAATCTTCCATTAAGTAATACTCACAGCTTTGGATTCGAAGAAAAATTCATATAATTCATCATCAGAGATACCAACTTCTAAATCATCACCATCACCACATTTGGTGTTTGCATTCTTTGTTCTCAACAATTCCAAAGTTTTCGAAACAACTTCTTTAACAATATTTTCTTTCTCCTCATCTTTCACACAGTAGTCACTCACTGGAAGTACACCGTGAAATTTATACCAAGGTTGATGAACAACATAATCAGGTCTGCACTTGATTTGCAAATTTGGTAAAGTAATTGCATGTTCTGGAGCATCAAGACATTTTGGCTTTAAAGTTTGCAAAAAATCATCAAATTTGATAAGATATTCATTTTCAGCGTTAGGGAAAGTTGGTTGATCGATTTCAGAACCACAGAATCCAATTAAAATTTTTTGTTCTCTATACCAAAGTGCTGAAATGACAGTCAAGGTAAAGAATGAAAACAAAAATAATTGTTTGAAAAATTGGAAAATTGCACAATAATTAATAGATAATTTAAAAGGTTTTTTAGGTGTAATAACTTTTTCAGTTTCAACATCCTTGTCTTGTTCATCAACTTCTTCCTTAAAAATGTCATCAATTTGTTTGATAGCATTATTTGCTTCATCTTCAACGTCTTTGTTAGCAGTGTCAATTTCCTCTTGTAAATGGCGTAGCACTGAATCATCATTTACGCTTTGATCTTCTTGATCTTCATCTTCGGATTCATCTTCGTTATCATTGAGCAACTCAAGATTTTCTTCTTCTTCCTTCTCATGAGTCTTACCATCTGAGTTTTCTTCTGATTCTGGTTCACCTTGTATTGTGATTCCTAAAGTCTTTGCAAATTCTTGACTTACTCTAAACTTTGAGAAGTCTGGAACCAATGATTTTCTCTTGTTTGCAGATTTGGAAGGGGTGGTGTTAGCAGAGCTGAAGTTTGTGAATCTACTAGCATTACCTTCATTTGGAGTTTCAAATTGTTCATTTTCGAATTTGATTGCTGATCTGTTGAACGGTTTGCTAGCTGAACTCTGTACTTTCTCTGTGACATTTTCAAATTTGAAGTTTTCCTTCTTTGTATCTTCATCAAGAGCGAAAATGTCATCATTATTCGAAATTTCACCTTGTAATATGTTTGAAGGGGGAGATGAAGCCTCAAATTTTGAAATTTCCAGAGACTTTTTAGCTGGTGATTTAACCAAAAAGGCAGGTTCAGGTTCTGGAGAGAATGCTGTTTTTCTTTTGGTCTTTGTAGATTTTTTTGGTGATTTAACTGGTGAGTTTTCTGATACACGTTTTCTTGGAATTGTCTTTTTGTTGCTGAGCTCAAAAGAGTTATTCCCTGGTGATTGGAAAACGTTATCGTTAGAAAAAGACGACTTTGAGCCAAATTTGAAAGGTGAAGATTCTTTTTTGAATTCCTCTTCAGATACTTGCTCAAGTTCATCATCACTATTCCCTGTGCTTGAAATTTTAGCCCTTTTTTCCTTTTTTGGTTTTCTGGTTTCCCTTTTAGATTTAGTTTCTGGCTCACTTTTTTTAGCTGGTGATCTATCCCTAGCATCTTCTGTTTCTTCAGACTTTGCAGAAACTTTACGTCTAGGCGATCTTTCCCTCTTGAGCTTGAATTCATCTTCAACCAATTGCTCTGGTTCTTCACTTTTAGCTTTTGCGGTAGCTTTTCTTCTTGGAGATCTAGCTCTGGTTGGTTTAATTTCCTCCACTTCAAGCTCTTCAGGCTCTTCACTCTTGTATTTAGATGAGGCTTTTCTTCTAGGAGATCTTTCTCTTGGTCTAGGAGGTGAGACTTTAAGCACTGGAATTTTACCCAAATCATTACCGCTAACATTTCTTGTAGTAGTTGTTTTGGATTTTTTAGGTGAAGCTTCTTCCTCAATTTTGGCAGACTTGCTAGTTTTTCTTGGAGATCTCTTCACTTCCTTAGGCTCCTCAATTTCAACTGGTTCGTCGTCATCGTCTTCACTATCATCTGCGATTCGTTCAACTTTCTTTGAGGATTTTCTCTGCTTTTCAACTTTAAGTTTACTAGAGCCTTCATCTTTGGTATTTTTGGATTTTTTTTCCACATATTCGATACCATCATCATTTGCAATGACACCTTCTAAGAACCTGAGCTTTTCAGCAGCGTTGGGTTTCACGTGTTCATCAAATAAAGCAATCAAGTCCTTCTTCTTAGCCGCGTTTGGATATTCCACGTTGTTCTGTAAAAGAACGTTTCTCAATTGAGCTACTTTGTAACTAGCCGGATCGAAATCTGATGAGACATAAGTTAGTAATCTGGATCAAAATAGGTCATAATGTTATCAAAAGAACACGTACCTGGCTGCAAATACTCCTTCTCATCCATCTTGAGCTGATTGTGGCTTACTCAGAGATGTGTCTGTTTTTATAGAATAAAGATATTTTCGTTGTTTACGTTTTGATTTTTTGTTGGTTTCCAAAATCAAAACAAATAACGTGTCGAGTTCCGGTTTGGTGTGAGCACGTGACAAGCAGTACCTCGGAATTAGAATTGACCCAGAATCTATCAGAAATTGGTGTTTCTCTAATTTATATTGGGAAGCTTTCTTGTGTGATGCTCGTATTTCTCTAAATTCTCATCAGTCACAGGCATATTAGACTGAAGATGAAGGTGTGCCTCCCACGATTCGTTTCCCCGTACTTTCCAGGTCCTGGATCTCCAAAATGGAGATAATTCGACCCAAAAACTCAGCATACCACCACCAAACTCTACAATTCACTCCCAATTCACTCATTCAAATATCCAACATCCCTTTTCTCCTCTTTATGCCCTTTTACGCCGTTATAGGCTGCTCATTTAGGCTTCCATGGCCGGGTCACCCCTATGAATTCATATTATTATATGTACTACTAGTTAAATTCGCGACCAGCAAATCCAATCTTCAACGAAGGAGCCAACTTTGACATAAACGTACCTCCAGGAAACCAAATCATATAATACAAGATCTTCAACGAACGCATCAAAATGTCTGAAGGCCATGGCGACAGTCACGAGGCACATGCCTCCGGTGGGAAGATTGGGAAATACCAAATAATCAGAACGTTGGGTGAAGGTTCTTTTGGTAAAGTCAAACTAGCTTATCATTTAACAACTGGTCAAAAAGTTGCCTTAAAGATCATCAACAGGAAAACTTTGGCTAAATCTGATATGCAGGGCAGAATTGAACGAGAAATCTCCTACTTGAGGTTGTTAAGACACCCTCATATCATCAAATTATACGATGTTATCAAATCTAAGGATGAAATTGTTATGGTTATTGAATTTGCCGGTAAGGAATTATTCGATTATATTGTTCAAAAGGGTAAGATGAAAGAAGATGAGGCAAGAAAATTCTTTCAACAAATCATTAGTGCTGTGGAATATTGTCATCGTCATAAAATTGTTCATAGAGATTTAAAACCTGAAAATTTATTACTTGATGATTCATTAAATGTTAAGATTGCAGATTTTGGTCTTTCAAACTTTATGAGTGATGGTAATTTTTTGAAAACAAGTTGTGGTTCTCCAAATTATGCCGCTCCAGAAGTTATCAGTGGTAAATTATATGCAGGACCCGAAGTTGATGTTTGGTCTTGTGGTGTTATTCTTTACGTTATGCTTTGTGGTCGTTTACCATTTGATGATGAATTTATTCCAGCATTGTTTAAAAAAATTAGTAATGGTGTTTATACATTACCAAATTATTTAAGTGAAGGTGCTAAAAACATTTTAACCAAGATGCTTGTTGTTAATCCACTAAATAGAATAACAATTCATGAAATTATGCAAGATGAATGGTTTACTACTGAAATTTCTGAATATTTATTACCAAATGATGTTCCTAAATCTCATTCTGATAATAAAAAAATTGATGAAAATGCAGTGAATGTCTTGGTAATGACAATGGGTTATGATAGAGATGAAATTATTCAAACTTTGACAAATAATACACAAAATGAAATCATGGATGGATACCTTTTAATTAAAGAAAACAAGATGATTGTTGATGATTTGAAAAATAAACCAGGTGAAGCTGATCAATTGGATACTTTCTTAAGTCAATCCCCTCCACCATCTTATGATCATATGGATGCATCTTCTCAACATCGTGAACATGGTAATGAACACGGTGGTAATAACAAAGGTTTAAAAGAGGAAATTACATATCAACCATTATCTCCAAATACTTCAGGAACAAGAGATTTACAAAATTCTATAGCCATTTTACCTTCTTCATTACCTCAAATACATCGTGCCAATATGGCACAATATGGTCCAAATACAATCACAAAGATAACACCAATAAGTACAAAAAAGTCCAAAACAAGATGGCATTTTGGTATTAGATCAAGATCATATCCATTAGACGTTATGGGAGAAATTTATAGAGCTCTGAAAAATCTTGGAGCTGAATGGACTAAACCAAATGAAGATGAATTATGGACAATAAAAGTACGTTGGAAATATTCACCAAATACAAATGATACAGAGGAGACTAATACCGACGTGGATAACAATTGTAAAATACCTGATATGATGAAAATGATTATTCAATTGTTCCAACTAGAACCAAACAACTATCTAGTGGATTTCAAATTTGATGGATGGGAATTTAACGATGGTACATTATCTACAAATTATCAAGACAGCAAAAATGACGATGAAATTAGTAGTTTCAGTGCTTATCCATTCCTACATCTGGCCACGAGATTAATCATGGAATTGGCTGTGAACAGTCAAGGTGGTTAGTTTCTCTTGTTTCAATTCTTGTGTACATTATTTATAAATTCACGAATATATTTGTTTCCCAATTGGGCAGTCTAGCTATTACGCGGTTTTGGTTTTTTTGTATTTTGTACCTTTGAAAAGTAAACAAAACACGCGAATAAACTTTCTCGAGATTTTATCAATTACACGCTTTTTTTTAAATTGGATGCTTTAATTTATTACCTGCGTTTTATAATTATTCACTTCAATTCTTTCATAGTATTTCCAATTCTTTTCAACCCTTGGTTTCTGTGTATTCAATTCATCATGGATAATATAGATAAAGGAAAACGTTTCAATACACTTCAAACAGACACAACTCAAGTGCTAAGTCTCAAAGACGATTTGACATTGATATTCCAAGCTGTGAACAAGTGCAAAAAGGCCATTGTGCTAACAGGAGCTGGTATCTCTTGTAATGCAGGTATCCCAGATTTCAGATCTTCGAATGGGTTATACAATATGACTCCAAGTTCAAGACCAATCAAAGGGAAAGACCTTTTCGATATATCCCTTTTCCATTCACATGAATCGATATCAGACTTTGCTGTGTTCATGTCAAACTTATATCTGGAAACGCAAAGGGCAAATCCAACACCTACTCATGAATTTATACTTAATTTATCCCAGAAAAATAAATTAATAAGGTGTTACACACAAAACATTGATGGTTTAGAATCAAAACTTGGATTAAAGATGGATTTTGATGAAAATAAGGATTCTACATTGTTGAAGACATGGAAAAATTTGAACGTGGTACAACTACATGGTGATTTGAACAAGTTAAGTTGTACCGCGTGTTATCAAACTAATCAATGGGACCAGAACCATCTTGATTTGTTACAATCTGGTGAATTACCAGATTGTCCTCATTGTATCAATAAAAGAATTGAAAGAGTGGAATCAGGGAAGAGAAATACTGGTAATATTGGCAGATTAAGACCAAATATTGTTCTATATGGAGAAAATCATCCATTTTCAGACATCATAACAACAGGTTTAAATTCAGATTTGAAAACAAAACCTGATATATTTATTATAATGGGTACTTCATTGAAAGTTCATGGAGTTAAGGCATTAGTTAAATCCATGTCACAAGCTGTTCATTCTAAAAATGGGATTGTCATATTGATAAATAAAGATCTAATATTTGGTTGGAATGGCATAATAGATTATCAAATACAAAGTGATTGTGATGAATTTATACAAAATTATGAAACTTATCAAACCAAGTATTGTGATATCAAGACTTTTTTACAAACACCTCCATCAACACCAAAGAAAACATGTCGTATAAAGGATTTATTAACAACACCAAGTCCTCAGAAGAAAAGAAAATTCAGCATATTGCAAGACATTGTATCACCTACAGATTCTAAAAAAGTTTATGAATCACCTGAAGAAACACCAAAGAAATCACCACGTCGGTCATCTTTGAAGAAATTAGATATAGAGATGATAAACAATAGAGAAAGCACTCCAAGGAGAAAACAACGTTTACAATCGTTACTTAATGATGATAGCATAAGGAAATCTCCAAGATTTAATAGAATTCAAAACCTTTTGAATGAATAGATTAATGATGTTGATGAAATATAAATTTGATTAACGATGTTGATGAATTATAAATGCTTGTAGAAAGTTACATCCGAACACCACATGAAATTTATATGTCAAAATATTTCCGAGATTTTATTTACGTATAACGAGACATAATTAAAAGAGATAACAAAAGAATGGAGAATAGCAATACAAAGAATCTAAGACATTTATACGATTTAACACACTCAGTACCAGAGGTGCCCGAGTTGGGCTCCATATATACAAATCAACTATATCAAGTAACAAAAGCCAAGGCATTAACATTACCAAATCAAATAACTAATGGATTAAAATTTTGTTCAAATTGTCAAACTGTTATGATTGCAGGTTTAAATATGAGTATGCAAATTAAATATGGGAGAAAACGTATTGAAAATCAGGATTGGAAACCAAGAGATCGTTTTTTACAATTTAAATGTCTCGTATGTAATTATATTTCAAAATTTGATATTTTAAAACCTGAAACAAATCCCAAAATACCCAAGCAACCTATTATTGAACCAAAACCTAAATTTGTTGCTCAATGGAATCCTAAAGATGATAAAACCAAAGAAATTGATAAAAATGGTGGTAATGGTGCTAAAGAAAGAGCTAAAAAAAGGAAAAAAAACAATTTATCAAATCTTTTGAATAGTAAAAAGGCTAAAGAGGAACAAGATAAGAAAAAATCAAGTTTATTAAGTCTTAGTGAATTTATGAAAGAATAACTACACCTGTTATATCATAATCTAGCATTTCAATTCATATACATATTTTGTTTTTTTTTTTCATTAATCTTTTTCGTAAATTTAATTTCAATTCTGTGTAAATGATACACCAGATGTATCCATTTCAAAATGTGATGTAGTTGGAGAAGTATGTTGAATATTTGATGATTCATCATCATTTTTATGTTTAGCATATTGAATTTCAGAAAATCTTGTAACAATTCTTGTCCATCTTCTTCTTCTAAATTCACCTTTTAAATCAAATTTATCTTCTAAATCATAAACCCATTTTGTTTCATTATCAATCTTTACAAAATCCATTAATAAATGACCATTTACCCAACCTTCTGGATTTAAATCAATTTTCCATGAATCATTTTTAATAAATTCCCAATCTTTTGGTGGTTTAACATTTATAAATTGAGTTGTACCAATAATTTCAATGTTTTTATATTTTTTATCAATTCTTGGTTTTGATAATTTTGTAAAATCATTATTTAAATAAAATAAAAAATTCCATTCTTTTGATTCTTTATCAAAATTTTGAATTTCATAAATTTCCACTTCTCTTTGTTCTTGAGGTTCAATAAATCCAAAATTTTGTTCCAATATATTTTCAAATTTATTTGTCTTGTTTAAAAGATAATATCTTGTCTCTTCAGAATAAACCAAATTGAAAAAATAATCTTTAAAATAAGGATGGAAAATTATAGTAACCCCCCATCCAAGTGTAATCAATAAAAATTTTATAGGTAAAAACCACCAAATTTTTTCAATAAATAAAATTGTCACAATACCTATTGAAAGAAATCCCAAATAGAAAAAACTTGAAATTGATTCATTAATAAAATATGCAAATTTTTTCAATGTATCATTTATAAAATCCCATGCTATAACGTATAGCAGCATATGATTTTGTAAATCTGTCAAGTTTAAAATAAATTCTCTAGATATTTCCGGTGCAGGTTTTGGTATTTCATATTCATTTAATTGTGGACCTTCTGCTAATATTGGATTTGCAGTCCCCAAAATGGAATGATGTTCCGGTTGATGAGCCAATGTATATGCTGGTACCATTATATAAATCACTATGAGGAAGAATGGTAAACTTAGTAAGATTGGTAATGGTTTTAAAATTATATTTGTATAAATGACCAATATTGTAAGAGTTAATTTTGGATTATCCCAATTGAAAAATCTTATAATATTATCAATTGTTTCAAAAGGTACTGATAATCTAGAGTTTAATTGAATGAAATTTCGACTCATTATTGGAACTGAAAGACTTGGTCGTAGTTTCCCAGCTTGAACTCTACCTTCAATTGCATTTACCGATAATTCATTTGAAGGAGGTAGGGCAATTGAAATCAATTTTTCAATTAACTTATCAGTTAATTGTTGTGACATATAGTTCTGTTGATTCTGTCTCGTACTATTTGGAGATTCTTTATTTGATGTAGTGGTTTCATTTTTGAGTTTTGAAGGCGTAGTTTCATTAATAGGGGAAGATGAATTTGTATTGAAAAAATTGAAATCAAAGGGCAAGGATGAGCTCGAACGGTTCCCAGCTTGTCCATTTCCTCCAATACTCTCTATTTTTCCACTATTGGTCTCACCATTTTCATTTTCCCATTGGAAAAAACTCGATACCGAATCCATTATGTCAAACACCTGTTTTGACTTGCTAAAATCACCACTTTCGAGATCTCAAACCTGGTTCCACACTCAATCAACTTGAATACGATCCTTTCACCAGCTTAACACTATTCAGCAGCCAAGAATATACCAGATAGTCCCACAAAACCTCAGCAAAGACGCTCAACAATACAGATGAAACTTGATTTGTACTTTAATGACGTTTTGTTTTCTAAGCGATGGGGTTGAGATCCGAGGTGTGTCAAAGTCAAATCACGTGACCACATCTCCAGCCCTCGGAAATCGATATTTGATATTTGTTTACTTTTCAAAACTTGTAATAAACAACTTTACTCTTTGATGCTTTGAAGAGACAAGAAGAAGCTGAAATATGAGCAGCATAGGTGAGTGTTGCTGCGACTACTCTAATCTACAACTGTCTAACACACTACAGTGGAGCTCCCGGACTCGCCAGAGGATATAGTCTCGTCCATCAAGTTTTCCCCAGTTTATCACCATCTTTTAGCAAGTTCATGGGACGGTGTTGTGAGCCTGTACAGCTCAGATCCAGACGGGAGTGCCACGCGAGAGCAGGCCCTGCTCAGGCTAGCGACGGCCTCGCCCGTCACAGACGTGACGTGGGACGGCAGCACGGGGAAAAGAGCGTTTTTGAGCAATGTGCTGGGTGAAGTTAGAGAGATGGATCTAGAGAATGGTCGAGCTTTACAAGCGATAGGCTCACAGCATGAATCCGGGATACAGGCGTTGACAAACATCCCGCAGTCGAGGGGCATATTGGTCTGTGGATCGTGGGACAAGTCTGTTCAATACTTGGATTGCCGGGCTCCAACTGGCTCAACTGCATACTTGACCAAATTACCTGGGAAAGTGTTTGCCCTCGACGCTACAGAGAACAATGTCGTTGTCGCAATGTCCAACAGGCTAGTGCACATCTACGACATAAGGAACCCTACATCGCCCTCGCAGATTAGAGAATCAGGGCTAAAATATCAAACAAGATCGTTGAAATGCATGCCTGATGGTTCCGGTTATGCACAGGGCTCCATCGAGGGACGTGTTGCGATTGAATACTTTGATCCTTCTCCCAAAGCACAGGCTGCCAAGTACGCGTTCAAATGTCATCGCTTACAAGCTTCAGACGCAGATTTGGTCTCTTCAGTCAATGCATTAAGTTTCCACAAGAAATTCGGTACATTATTCTCAGCAGGCTCTGATTGCAATGTCTGTCTTTGGGACCAGAAATCCAAGAAACGACTCAGACAGTATCCAAAGTTTGACCAATCCGTTGTGTGTCTAGATACAGATTACAAGAATGGGAATTCAACTTTGGCAATAGCTACAAGTGATGATTCGTTCAAAACCAGTGCAACTATCGAATCTGGGGCTATAAGACCGGGGAAAAGCTCAATCTTTCTCAAATTTCTTGGAGAAAGTGAAGGACTGCCCAAGATCAAGGGATAGCCAATATATAGCTGATAACCAGGACCATCTTGCTGTTCAAAAATGACTTTATTGTAACTCGTGAATATCAAATTTTGCCTATCGCGACACCAAATTTTTTTTCTTGTTATATGCATGGAAATTTAAAATAGAAAATCTTTAAACTCGAAAACCTTTAAAAGACAAAACTGATAAGAAGTTTGAAGCTATTCTAGTCGCAGATTCAACTGGTGCTTTTGGAACGTAAAGCTACTGCTCTTCGCTACACTTTTGGCTCTACATAACTCATATCGTTGCTGTAATATAGGGAGCTGAAGGCTGAGTGAAGAAATTCAAATATCAAGAAAATATGGTGAATTTGCTGGTTTGGGCTCTTATATTGAGCCCTGTTTGGTGTGCTTTTGTTCAAACGTTCACATGTGATGATAGTTCTAAACTTATCACCAAAGAGAACCGTAAAATTTCACCTCTTTTCGAATTAGCTCAACCAATTGCTGAAGTGTTAATTAAAGATCAAACTATCCTTTACAGAGTGGAATTCGTTACAAGTATGGAGATTAATGATATCAATTACACTACAAATTCAATAACAACTTTGCAAGTGGACTCAAATTTCCTTAATGGTGCAGTGCTTTTTGAAAAGAAAAGATTATGTGATTACGTGAGTTTAGTACCAAATTTTGACAACACTTCATATCCTCCAATTGGACCAGATGGTGGATTGTCTCCTTATGATGAAGTGCCATTATCTGAGATCTTTGCCATGTTGACGGGGAAAAATACCACTTCATCAAACCCTTTTGGTACAAATACTTCTAGTTCTACTCAATCTCATTATCATCATCATCATTCATTACCAGGCTCTGTTCTCCCAACTATTCTGAAAAGAAGTAACCATGATGACAATGAACTACACAAAAGAGATCAAGATGATGAATCGTTAAACTCAGGTGGTAATGCATGTCCACTTTTACCAAATTATCGTTATCAAATTCTTTTCGCATCAAATACTTCATCACCAAGATATTTTGGTTCATATGAAACAAGATTTACAATTCTAAGTTCAGATTCTGTCATTGGTTGCATTCAAGTATATGCAACCCCGTATCATCCACCTTTTATAACATATCCAATTTGCTTTGGTATAATGGGTATTTTCCTTTTCGGATTCATTACAAATTTTTACATTTTCCATTATAGTGTTCATCAAGAAACTACAAATGTATTCTTATTCCTGGCATCATCCATTTGTAATGAACCATTATTAAATGAATTAACACCAGATTTACCAATGTTGCTTAATTTTTGTCAATTTTCCCTTTTTGCATTTGCATTAAATTTAAAATATCCTGGTTTTTTACAACCTTTAGCATCTTTTATGAATTGGGTTTGTCTTATAAGAATTGATATTTATTCTTCAACTTTTATAAATCCAATGTCCAAGGATGGTGTTTATAAAACTTTGGGAAGAAGAGGACTTTTCGGAATTTTCCCAGAGGATAAATTTGAAGTACCTGATGGTATGACAAGTTCAAACATTTGGAAAAATTTTATCATTTGGGCTTGGGTTGTGGTGTTGTTTTTAATCCTTGTGAATCAAATTTTCATTGGTTTAAAACAATATTTAACCAAAAATTATACAATATCAGGTTATCAAGTTAGATTATTATTCGCTTTTGGTACTATAACTCAATTTTTTTATAATATCTTTGCATTACCATATATAACATTCACATGTTTCTTAATATTAGCATTGGCAAGACAATCAAATGTGGAAATTGGAACAGCAGTGGTGGCCATTTTGTTATTTGTTATTTGGTTGGTGGGGATCTCATGGTTTGCTATAAGGTACATCATATTAGAAAGAAAGACAATTTATTCATCATTTAAAATTATATCATGTTGGAGTTCTCTTTATCATTTATACAAGCCTGCTTGTTCTTATTTCTTAATTGTGGAAAAATTAAAGATCTTATTCCAAGGAATCGTATTTGGATCTGTTCAAACTAATGGTATTGTACAAATAAGTTTATTATTGTTTTCAGAATTAGTTTATCTATTGGCATTATTCTATATTCAACCTTATTTCAATAGAAATAGAAACGTTTGGAGTATTATTGTTTCATTGGCTAGTTCTATAATTGTTAGTTTAAACATTCCATATATCAAAGATTTGAATATTAAAACAACAGTTCGTGGTATATTTGGTGATTTACAAATGTTAATTTTAGCAATTTGTTTAATGGCTTTTTTCATTTTTTTCATTATTAGATTTACACAAGTGATTATTTTAAGTTTTAAAGAAAAAAATAAAATTGTTTATTATGATGAAACAAGGAAAAGTTCAATAGATGAAAGTTTTATAAATGAAACACATAATTCAAATCCATCACATGGATCACAATGGGGTAATAGAGATACAGAAATTCCATATCCGCTTGATGATAGTAATGAATTTACATTTGAGAATAAAAATTTCACAACTAATCAAATTCCAAGACCAAGAAATAATCAATATCAAGGAATTCCTTCTAATAGAGAATCCATTGATTCTGAAAAAAGTTCTATTCATGAATTAACAGATTATAGAGCATTACCAGGATTATCATTGAATTATTTAAGTTCTAATGAAAAATTACCACAAGTTAGTCCAATTGATGATGAATATTTAGCCAATTTAAGTAAAAATGATTCAGAAGTTCGTAAATTATGGGCCAAAAGAAATAGAGTTAAACAATTTACTAGAAATGAAACAGGTTTAAGTCATGGTAGTAGTCTTTTACAAAGATTAGCTAGTTCAAATACTATACATGAAAGGGAAACAGGATTTTCAGTTGTTGGAAGAAAACCAATAAATGTTCAATCACAAAATGTTGAGCAAAAACAATATAAAGAAAAGAAAAAATTTGAAGTTGTTGGTAGAAAACCAATACAGGTGAGAACTATACAGAATAAAAATTAATTATTTTTACATATACCCTCAAGTTTTAAAACTTGAAAATAATTTATTAATGATTTTACGAATTTGCAAATTTATATATTTAGTTATCTGTAGTAGATTCCATCAAACTCTTTGTCTTTTTGTTTTTTTATCATCATTACCAGTTGCTTTTCTTTTCAAAATATTTCTAACTAATTTATCATCATCAATTAATTTAAATCCATTACTAAAAGATACCAAGGATTTTTGTAATGATAAAACTTCATATTTTAAGATACATTCACTCATTTTCACTTTATTCAATTGTTCTGCAGGTGGTGGGGTGTTAAAATCACGGAATGCATGACTTGGATAATCTTCAAGTCTTGTAATGACACATTGTTCCCATAATAATTTTGCCAATTGAGTCATAGAACCTGATTCTATTAATTGATAACATTTTTTAAGGATTCTATTGATCTGCTTGGATAACAATTCATTTGATAAGTTTATTAATGGTTCCTGTTGATTTATTTGTGATATTGTTGATAATGTTTGAATCAAGATTTGAGATTCTGGTAATACTTCACCATCTAAATATGCATCAAATGAGTCTAGAACTATATCTTCTTCAATTTCATCAACTTCTGATTGTGATATAAGATCTAGTGTTCTATCTATGAAATCCATTGGTAAGTTTAAATGCATTGATGTTGCCTTTTTAATTGTGTTTATTGGTACTTCACCAAAATCAAATTTTGATCCATCCCATTCGACATAACCATATCTTCTTAATAACTCACTATTTGGGTGGTCACCATATGTATTGTATATTTGGTCCCCATTCTCTATAGGCTTGATAGATTTCATAACCAAGAAATCAGTTTCATAAAACAAATTTGCGTTAAACAGTTTTGTATCAGCATTAAGCATATCTGCTAATGTTACCATTGATTTGAAATAACCATCAAATTGAACTTGTTCATCATCTTCGGTATCTTCGTTGAAGTCTGGTCTTTCCACATCAAAAGAATATGAAAGAATTGTGCTTGCAATTCTATGGAAATTTTCTAAAGAAACTTGTAAATGACCAATACCCAACTCGTTTAGGGCATTTGGAATTAATTTGTCATAAGTTTCTTGAGCTTTATCTTGACCAATTCTCTCGAGCACCAATGAAGGTTTGAGTGAATCTAATTCTTCATTCTTCCAAAACATTAAACTATGGAATTCATTAGGTAGTATCTTGAAATATGGACTCCATTTACTAGCATCACCAAGTGATAATTCATACAATATGGTTAAAATCAGCCCTTCCCAATGGTCAAACTTGGTCAGCAGTAGTTCTCTGTTGTTGTTTATATCGGCTAGCGACCCAGTTTGTATATTAAGCAGCACGTTTCTCGGGATGGAGAATAAAGCTTCACCTTGTTGAATATCTTGTGTAGCTATTAGTCCACGACCTTGCGAAAGATGCCTTAGATCCTCGATCTTGACCTTTGGCGAGACCTGTACCCCGGACTGCAAGAGCCAGTTCTCGAAATCGTGAGTAGCAGCAGCGTATTCAGACATGTGGAATTATAAATCAAGATAAATGTGTTGAAAAGTTTTGTTTAGTTTATTATGGAAAAAAATCATTATGCGAGTGCGCGAACCGGCGATGAGCTCGGATTAGTAAGGGAAATGTACATTATTGGTGGTTTTGGGCTAGGAGATGTTGAGTGTCAGGTGAAAAAGAGTGGATAATGTTACTTGGATTTTTCTGCATTTAATGGTGTTATTTTCAAGTGGTTTATCAGAGTTTTGAATTTTCAGGTTTTTTATGTTTTGCTAATTTGACATAAAATTTTTTAAAACTGAGAAACCTATATAAATTAAAACAAAATTTATTTAAAAATTAATTAAATTACAGAAAAATTGTCATTAGAACATCTATAACGATACATAGTCTCAGTCACTCTACCACCCTTTCATTCACTAAAAATGATAATTCTTTTCAATCTCCACAACGGCCGGGTGACCCCCATATTCCAGTATATTATCACCATTTTTCTAGAAGGCTCCATATGAAAAATATAAGAAGCACAAACATTTGACAAGATTTCAGCTCAATTTACACCAATTACACCACCAAAAACACCACAAAGATGTCCGCTGACGAACTGAAAGCTCAAGGAAACGCTGCGTTTGCAGCCAAAGACTACCAAAAGGCCATTGAGTACTTCACCAAGGCCATCGAGGCTGCCCCAACTAACCATGTCTTGTACTCGAATCGTTCTGCTTCATTTGCCTCTTTGAAGCAATTTGACAAGGCCTATGAAGATGCTCAGAAGACAATTGAGATCAACCCTGCCTGGGCCAAAGGGTACAGCAGAGTGGCTGCTGCTGAACATGGGCTGAACAAGCTGGACGATGCTGAGAAATCATATCAAAAGGCTCTTGAACTAGATGCTTCAAACAAACAGGCACAAGATGGTTTGAAATCGGTACAGAGTGCAAAGGCATACGCTGGATCTTCAGGTGCTCCAGATTTGGGATTGGGTAAACTGTTCAACGATCCAAATTTGATTGAAAACTTGAAGAAAAATCCAAAGACTGCTGATTTGATGAAAGATCCAAGCTTGGTTGATAAAGTTATCAGAATGAAAAATAATCCTCAATCAGGTGCCCAAGATATGCTTTCCGATCCAAGACTAATGACCATTATGGCCACTTTACTAGGTGTTGATTTAAACGATGATAGTCCAGTTGGTGCACAAGCTTCACAAGCTTCACAAGCTCCACCAGCTGATCCAGTTGTTCCAAAAACTGAAAGTAAACCAGAACCTAAAAAACCAGAAACATCAAAGGAAACTTCAAAGGATAAAGATGGTGATGTTGAAGTTAACGATGCCCCAAATGATGATAAGGCTAAAGCTGATGAAGCTAAAGCTGAAGGTAATAAACTTTATAAAGCTAGAAAATTTGATGAAGCAATTGCCAAATATAATGAAGCATTCCAATTATATCCAGATGTTACATATCTGAACAATAGAGCTGCTGCTGAATATGAAAAAGGTGATTATGAAACCACTATAAAGACATGTCATGAAGCTGTGGAAAAAGGTAGAGAACAAAGAGCTGATTATAAAATCATTGCTAAATCATTTGCAAGAATAGGTACAACTTATTCTAAATTACAAGATTATACTCAAGCTATTCAATTTTATGAAAAATCATTAACTGAACATCGTACTCCAGATGTTTTAACAAAATTAAGAACTACTCAAAAATTAATAAAAGAAGCAGAAGCAAAAGCTTATGTTAATCCTGAAAAAGCTGAAGAAGCAAGATTAGAAGGTAAAGAATTCTTCACTAAAGGTGATTGGCCAAATGCTGTTAAAGCTTATGGTGAAATGATTAAACGTGCACCTGAAGATGCAAGAGGTTATTCTAATAGAGCTGCAGCTTTAGCTAAATTAATGTCATTCCCAGAAGCTGTTAAAGATGCTGAAGCAGCTGTTAAGATTGATCCAAATTTCATTAGAGCTTATATTCGTAAAGCTAGTGCAGAAATTGCATTAAAAGATTTTAGTAAAGCTATTGAAACTTTAGATTTAGCAAGAACTAAAGATCTTGAAGTTACAAAAGGTACAAATGCAAGAGAAATTGATCAATTATATTCAAAGGCATATTCTCAAAGATTTCAAGGTTCAACAGATGAAACTCCTGAACAAACATTGGAAAGAGCATCAAAAGATCCAGAAGTTGCAGCTATTTTACAAGATCCTGTTATGAATAGTATCTTGAATCAAGCAAGAGATAATCCTCAAGCTTTACAAGAACATATGAAAAATCCAGAAGTTGCAAGAAAAGTTCAAGTCTTGATCGCTGCAGGTATTATTCGTACAAGATGAATAAAATAAATAAATACGTTTGCTAATAAATAAATAATTATACATTTGGAGGTAAAAAAATCCCACCAACTTGATTTGGTCTCTCTGTAGCTAATAAATTATAATTTCTAGCCCCTGATCTAGTATCAGATACTTCAACTTTAATCCCTAATTCATTTAAAAATTCTAAATTTGATTGACTTAGCAATCTACTCTTGGAACCAAGTCCAATAACGAAAAGATCAGGTAATGGATTGATTAATTTTAAAAAATTTAATGAATTCATATTAAATTCCACAATAAATCCATTCTTGATTGTATAATCAGGATTAAACTCCAAGATCTGGTTGGAAATCAAAAAGCAACTCTTGTTTTTCACAATCAACCCTTCAGAGAAAATAATACCATTATTTGTTATTGTTTGAATGTTGTTTAATGGTTGATTAACCCCAGAAAGTACATCTAGTGATTCCATAACGTTTTGCTTGCGCAAAAAGACCGAAGTGGTGAAGTTTCGTGCTCCGAGTGCTCTCAATTGTGATACAAGTAACATTTCAAAGAGTTTTATCTTTGAGTTTGAAGTGATATAATCTTCAAAAGACTAAAACAATTCAATTTTATGGAGATGCTTATTCAATCTTTTAACGTGGCCCAACCGGTTTTCAAAATCCTCGAAAGAAAAGTTGAAAATTGAAATTTTAAAGCGTATAAAGATTCAAATTAACAAAAGATAATCTTACAAAAAACGCACTTGATAAAGATGCCTGTTAAAGCTTTGAAAGCCCTACCCATCATCCGTAACGGTATTGGTGCTTTTGTGCTACCAGTATGTTACCCCCTCCTGGTCGAAATTAATAGATAAAGGAATTTACTAACATTTTCTACCCAGTGTAAACGTATAGTTTTACAATTTGATAAAGCAGGTGGTAGTTCAAAAGGATTACGTGATTTCCTTAGACAAAGATTAGATACATATGCCCAGAAGAATCCAAAGATAGAGTTCAAAATTGTTGAAAAAGCTGGACATCCAGTTATAAAAGGTGAATATGTTAATGGACGTGAAAAGGCAATTTGTATTAGAAATTTAAATATTGATAATGTTCAAAATAAATTAGAACTATTGAGAGAATCAAGTGGTGCACAATTAGCAAAGACAAAGGGTAAAGTTACAAGTTTGAATGAAAGTATAAGAGGTATTTGGTCTCCATTACATGTTGCTCCAAAGAATAGACATAAAATTTAAGCCAATTTAACATAATTTGTATATAGAGAATGAAATGTTTCACGTTTATTTTAAAAAATAGAATATGTATGCATAAGTAAAGAATGAATATATAATATCGGACTGGGTCTTAAAAATAACATAAAAAAAAAGTATATGTTTATGTCTAATTTGATCTTAATAATTTACGTTCTCTATCAACTCTAAACAGCACAGCTTGTTCAGATTGTGAATAAATCAATGATTTTTCATCATTTGATAAAAGATTTGGATCATTTTCATTTGATGGAGTTATTAAATAATCATTTGATTTATTTAATGATTTATCCATTTTAAGTAAAGTCATTGATTGTTTCTTTTTCAATGATTTAACAGGAGAATTTGATCTTGATCTTAATTTATTTGGTGATGTAGAATTTATTGATGATTTAATTGGTGAAGAAGGTGGTGTTAATTTTTGTGATGGAGCTAAGATTGGCTGTGGTGCTAATTGTTGATTTAATTTTAAATTTGATAAAGGTTTATGTAATATAGGTCTTTGAGTTTCATCAGAATCTCTTCTAACTCTTCTAACTGGTGATCTTGATCTTGAATTTCTAGTTGGAGATGATTTAACACTACTTGGGAAAATCTTGACACCATTTTCAAGATCTGAATGATCACCAAAACTTGTATCCATTTCATCTTCTTTTATAAGTCCCAATGTACTTACTCTGAACTCTTCAAGTTTATTCAATAATGAAGCTTTATAAATTCTTTCAATTTGAACAATTTCACTTAATTTTTGAACATATTGTAATATAATATTAGAACGATCATTCTTATTGAAAATTGGTTTATAACTTGGTTTTAAAGATCTTTGATTCTTCAAGATAGCAATAAGAACATCAGCTTTCACAATAGGATCAATTGAATGTTCAATATAAATATCTGAATTGACCAGCAATCTCAAATATTCTTCATCTGATGAATCAGCTTTTAAGACTTGAAATTTAAAATGTTTCCCCAATGTTGAAGATCCCGAGGGAGGTGTATTGGAAAGAATACATATTGAACGGAATCTATTCTTGAACCAATCCACAAGGATTCTATGTTCATCTGTAACTAAGAATCTTTCAAATTCAGGTTTGTTATAAATTGTATCTAATTTGGTATTATAAACACGATCATCATCTGAATTTTTATTATCACTTTTCAAATCGTATATACCATTCTCATCATTAACAAAAGCTGGAAGTCTTTCAATATCTAATCTTTTGAAAAGGTAATTCAATGCTCTTACTTTCAAATCAAGATCATCCTCTAATTCACCTTCTATATGTTGTGGGATAGTAATCACATTTGCAGATGAATTGGGCCATAGCGATTTCAAAAACTCCATATTGTGATTAGTGGTCTATTGGTATCATGGAAAGGCAATAATCAATACCTATGTGACAAAATCAAGGATCAAATCTCTATATCCAGAATCTTATTGTCCCGATGGTTATGTGTTTTCTGGTGTCCTTTGTTCTCTAGTGTACTGCAAACCCCTTTTTATTCCACCAGATTTCCCTGTTACTATTTAACCAGCTGTGCTTGACTTTGTTTCACTGGAGAACTTTTTGTTTGATCTGAAGATGTTTAGTTTTTTTGAAATTGGAATAAACTCAAAATTACGAAAAGTAAACAATCACCAGCCACAGTTTCGCGAAATTAAGCCAAAGCGCCTATGGCTAGTGAGATTTCTGAGATGTGGCTGGTGAAATTTAAATGAAATTAAATGGGACACACAATTCAAGATATAGTAGTTAATGCTGTTTATCACAAGTTTCTTTCACAACTAAGAATGGCTGAAGACCCTTACCAAAAGAAGGCAGACGTGTCCTCATTGGACCAGGACCTTAGAGAACTAAGAAGATCGAAATACGACGCTAAACTGGCTGAGCAGGCAAGAGTATGGATATTTCAAAGAATCGGTGAAGATGATTCAAAGGATGATTTAATAGATGTGTTAAAGAATGGTGTTGTATTGGGGAAGTGAGTACAGGTGTAATGCTGTGTCAAATAGTCATACTGATTAAGTGATAGACTCGCCAATGCAATTGCAGGGGAAAAAGTGGTTAAATACAAGGAAAGTAAGATGCCATTTGTTCAAGTAAGTTTGCAACATGAAATTTCGTTTCCACAATACTAAATAAAACCAAGATGGAAAATATATCACAATTTTTAACATTTGTCAAGAAATTTGGAGTTCCAGAAGATGAAGTCTTCCAAACCATAGATCTTTATGAATCTAATGATCCAGCTATAGTATTACAAACCATTGTATCATTTTCCAGATATGTCCATACCAAAACACCAAGTATCCCAGTGATTGGACCTAAATTGAGTACTAAGCAGCCTCCACCAAAGATCCCTTCTAAACCAAAACACTTGAATGATCCTAAATGGAGTTCATTTGAATATGGATATATAGGTGGTGCGAGTCAATCAAGTGAAGGTGTAACATTTGGAACCAAGAGAAACATAACCAAATGAGTCTAGTTCATAATGTACGATAGCAATTTCTGATTAATGTAGGAAAAGTTTTGATCCAACTCGATAATCTCTCCCACGTATCTTTCAATATTTTGTGGCATATCCTGTGCAAGGTCATCTTTAACCACAAACACCACTTCGCTGTTCAAGTGCTTCACAACAGACCATATCCCCTCATAAGTCTCGCACTCAATGATCTTGTACTGCTGTTTCTGGTCAATCTCATGCGATTCGAACAACTCCTCTTTGGACATCTCAGGCTCGAGCACCAACACCACGTCCTCTGTAAGCGACAAGATCTCGTTCAAGGGCAGCTTAGCAGACAAAACGGAGTCTGTCACCACGATCGTGACTGGCTTCTGCTTGTATTTGGGCACCAAATGTCTGTTTCTCTTCGAGCCTGATTTTTCCTCTCCTGGGTAGCGTTGATAAAGATGGTAAATTCCAGCGCTCAAAAGCACGATTCCCCCTATAATTCCCCAGCTTTTGATTCTTTTTCTGTCGATTGAGAATGACATCGTAGTGAGCTTTTGATTGGTTGTTTTGGTGATGTTTGGTGATATTTGGTGATATTTGAATGTTATCTTTTCCTCCACAAAAAAGCTCATCTCTTTTCCCAGTCGAGAATAATGAAAACAAACATCAACAAAGTCATTTTGGTGAGAATTGTAAAACTACAAAAAGCCATGGCACAGCAAAATGACACAGACTTTGTTCTCTCAGCTACAACACACTCGCTGAGCCACATTTCTGGAATTTTGAACTCGTTGACTGCTGTTTCGCCGCAGGTTTTGGTGACAATTGACGAAGATGGGTTGAACTTCATCACAGAGTATTCACACATATGTCGAGGTGAGTGTTGGTTAGAGGTGATTTAGATATGTGACTAACACTAATCCAGCTGAGATCACGCTAGAGAAGAGTCTTTTCACGACGTATCAATATCATGGATATAGGGCAAACAGTGACGATACAGATGATTCAGATGATGAGGAAATGTCAAATCAAAACAAGTTTGCTGTAGATTTGAATCCAATAGCTGAGAGTTTGAGTCTTGCCTCGAAGAATAGCTATTCGGGTCAGAATGGGAACTCTGTATATTCAAATACAGAATGTACAATTTTTTATAAAGGTTCAGGAAATCCATTCATATTAATATTTGAAGATAACAAGATGATTGAAAGATGTGAATTCTCAACATTTATCAATTTAGAACTAGAGGCAAACAATCTTGGGTTTGAATTGAATCAAGATGATCTTTTACTCGAAGGTATCATTAAATCAGACGTTTTCTATGATGCTTTAAAAGATTTAAAAGATATAAATTCAGAACAGATTTATCTCTATGGTGCCAATTATAATTCAAAGAATAAATTAGCTTTAATATCCAAAAGTGATGTTGGTAATTCAGCAATATATTTACCCAATGAAAAATCTATATTGGAAAAATTAATAATTCATGATCAATCTACAAATTATAATATTAGTTGTTATGAATTTAATATATTTAACAGATTTTTGAAAAGTATAAAATTATCAAATAAGTGTAAATTTAAAAAAGATTCAAATATATTAAGTTTAAATTTATTAAGTCTTTACGGTTATGATTTACCCAAGAATTATACAGGTACAATAATTGATTTTAAAATTTTACAAAAAGATCAAGATGAACCAATTGAAAATTTCATACCTGAAAGGGAACAAGAAGAATTAGAAAAAGAACAGAATAGATTTTCCACAGCAAAAGATTACTCTTCACCTGTAATAAATTCAAAATATCAAAATCAAACCATTGAAGATGAAGAAGAAGAGGAAGAAAATGGTGGAGGTATTGATGTTCCAATATTTCTTTAATAAACTACATCTTTTAAAAAGGCTAAATAATACATTAGAATTGCTTCAATATACAATAATCCCACCCTTCAATTTTTATTATATATCAAGTTAGAATTAACTACTCAATAAATTTATTGGTTAGCGAAATGTTCCAACAAGATGTTACGTTCATCAGAATCAGCACCCCAGTTCTTGATAACAACGACGGAAGCACCAACAACTTTTCTAGCGTTACCTTCACGATCAATTTTACCTAAACCGGCCCATTCACCTAATAATTTAGCATCAGAAACTTTAATTAATGGGATTTTTTCTTCTGGTTCATTACATAAAGCTTCAACTAAAGTAACAATTGAAGCTTCAGTAACTGAATCACATAAGACAGCTAATTGACCTTCACCTCTTGATAAAGCTTTTGAGGATTCTCTTAAACCTCTAGCTAAACCATCATGAACTAAAGCAGTTCTTAAAACTGATTTTAAAGCATCTTCAATAGTGATTGATCCAGATTGTTCTTCAACAACTTGTTCAACTTGTTCAACTTGTTCAACGTCAGACATTTTTGATATATTAATAATAGTAGACTTCTTCGACAGGTAAATTAACTGCTCAGTACTATACTTCTTTTAATTAAACTTGTTTGTTAATATTGATTCTTTCATTTTTTTTTTCACAGTCTCAACGTACTTGAAAATTTTAGATGTGTCGCTAACCAAAAAAAGAAAATTAGGGCACAAAATATTTTCAGTCACGTGATAAAAAGTCAGGGCTTGCTTAATTATTTTTATATGCAGTTTCCTACTCGTTTATGCAAACTGATAAGATTGTCAATAAAAATTGGTTTTATATTAAAGAATTAAACATGACATTGTTGATGGGGGTATTTATATATACTATAATTTAAGAACAACATAGGACATTATTGAAAAGAAAAGCAGAAAAAAAAGAATTAACAAGTTATATGCAGGTCTATATCAAATAAACTGTAACACATGGAAAGAATGAAAAGTATTTGTATGTAGTTGAAGTAATATTTATAATTCCATATCATCAGCAAATTCAACAGTTTCAGATATATCATCATGATCAATGGAATTATTATCATTTAAATCATTATTTTGATCATTTTCTTCATCTTCATCTTCAAAATCAACATCGAAAAAATCATCATCTGATCCAACAATTTTTTCATAAAGAATTTTTGATGCAGTTATAATACCATCATATGAAATTTCACTTGATGGTAAAGTTGAATAAATAACACCATTATCTGGTGCTGAAATAATATCTTCATTTTGAATTGAATTTTTTCTATATTGATTTGGTATAACAACACCAGAATGAGGAATTGATGTTTTTTGAATATAATATAATTTCATTAAATATTGAATTTTTTCCTTTGGTACAAAATCTTTAAATGATTGACCTAATTTAACAGAATTTAATTGATTATTTTGATCAAAAATTAAATCATTTTCAATACCATTTGAAGATTCTCTTAATATAGAATTTTCCATTGATTTTAAAGCTGTTTCTAAATCTTCACGACCTTTATTACCTTTCTCACAAGTTGAAAGATACCAAACACAAGTATCTTTTGCAGTAATACCAGTATCTTCACTCATTATTAAAGCTTGAACAGCTTCTTCATTATTTGAAGATAATGAACCAGAAGGGAAAACAACAATTGAAGCACTTTCACCATTTTCAAACCATTCTTTACAATCTTTTTTAACAACAACTGTTAATCTTTGAATTTCATAATCTAATTTTGGAATTGATTTAGAATTTAATGGAGCTTGACTTGGTGATAAAATAACTTGTTCATTAACAATAATTTTTGAATCATCACTAAATTTAGCAATTTTAGTCTTTGGATCAAATGATTCTAATCTTGTATTTAATTTGTAAGTTGTACCAGCAACTGCAGCACTACGACAAAAACCTTGAGATATTTCACCTGCACCACCATATTTTGAATACATAACTGGGAAATTACCATAAACATCAAAACTTATTAAATATCTTTTAATTCTTAATAATGCTTCTGGTGTATTAATTTTTAAATTATTACAAAGACCAATGGAAAAAATTAATTCAAAAATTTGAGGTTTTTCTAATTTAAATTGTTCTTTAAGAAAACTTTCCATTGATTTTTTTTTATAAGGTTCCCAAATTTCAGGTTGATTTTCCCAATCTAGGGCAAATTTAATAAATTTCATCAAAGATCTTTTAGTAAGTAATGATAATGTTTGATTTGTGAAAATATCTTGCTTTGTATTTGACATTTTTTCAAAATTATCATTTTCGAAAAAATGAAATGAACTTAATGGTAAAAATTCCAAATATTTATGAACTCTTGATTTAATCAACAGTGATAATAAATCTGATTTGGCAAATAAAATCTTTGGAGTTAAATCTATACCGAAATCTTTTGATTTAATTGATGCATTACCACTAGGTATATATAATAGGGCATTTTTAAAACCTATAATTTCATTATTGTTAACTTTTTGAACCCAATTCTTAATTTGATCAATAGTTAAAGTAGCAGTGTTATCACCATAATAATTATTTGAATCAATATGTAAAACGTTTGAACCTTGCCATGCTAAAGCAGCAGCTAAAATACTTTCCACCAAACCTGTACCTGCAATAACGACATCACATTGTTCCGGAATCGATTCTGGAATGGGTTTTTCCAAGCCTGCCAAGTGTGGCACCACTGAAGGTCTTCTTGACACAGGATGTTGAGGGTTGTTTATTGAAGAATTGGTTGGTGTTGAATTTTGAGTTGATCCATTTGTAAACACACTGTTGTTTGG
Organism: Hansenula lynferdii; assembly: GCA_030582155.1. Lineage (NCBI taxonomy): Eukaryota > Fungi > Ascomycota > Saccharomycetes > Phaffomycetales > Wickerhamomycetaceae > Hansenula > Hansenula lynferdii. The sequence goes on along the minus strand of JAKTWT010000079.1, from coordinate 15,457 downwards.
CAAGAGATGGTCAAACTGTGGGCGCGCCGCGTTGGTGGCGTTCAGCGAGGAGCGGCGTTCAGCCATCGAAGGTCTGCGTTCTGAGCTCATCTTTTCAGGAGCTTTGTGGCAAACAAATCGAGTTTATGTTCAAATCGGCTTCAGTTAGTTCAACGTTTTATTGTTTCCCAATTGACTAAAATTCGTGGTTTTTTTTGAGTCTTCGCGAATATGAGTAATTATAGGTGATAAAAGCCACTATATCTACAACTGGTTAATAAATAAATAAAAGCCTTGAGGATAGTTATACAATGCATTGGTAGAGTGTGTATAGACCTAGTATCAAGGAAAAGACCCAATGGATGAGTTCTCACGAGAGAGCAAGACACTGGATGAATTTATGAATTCATTGCAAAAATGAATGGAATATGAATTGAAGAAAAATTGAGTTGTGTATGTTTATAGTCTTGTAGCCTTGCAGCCTTTGAGTTTCCTTATTTTTGGGTTTTCTCTAAAGCTCTAACATGTTCTTCCAAAACTCTAATGGATTTCTGTAAACTCAACACATCACTTATGATAACGTTTGAACTTGTTTTATGTTGATCTAAAACGTATGAGTAAGTGATTAATGAAGTTAAACTAACACCAAAGAAGAATCCTAAAAACCCACCTCTAAATGCACCAACTCTTTTGGCCGGTTTGGCAACTTTTGGTGCAGTGGCAGCAGCGGTGGTAGCAGCAGTAGCAGCGTTAGAAGCTGCAGTAGTTGGAGCACTAGCAGCAGCAGTGGAGTATAATCTTTTAGCGGTTTGGAATACTGATTGTCTCATTGTGTGATTGGTGTTTTATATAGATCTCTTGGTGGCAAGTATAATTGAGATTTGTTGAATATTTATAACGCGGTAAAGTTCCTTTGAATGGGCTGGTGCGGTTTCTAGACGAAATAGAAGTTCAATTGAACGTATATGAGTTGGATTGTCAATTGGATGGACTTTTGTTGGAAAGTTCAATTGTTAAACGTAATCTCCTTTAGTTTTCGTTCACTTTTTTTTCTCCACGGGAAATTAGACAATTTTGGCTTTGCAATCAGATGTTGAGAAATATGGGATCTTCGGATAGGGTGATTTACAACAAACGTAAAGAAGTGTTTGAAATCAAGATATAGTCCTGTATTTATACCACCACCTTTACATGACTAATGCTTCTCCATGACCCACAAATGCCATCAAATTCTTCTCCAGCAAATCACATCATCGGATCTGTCTTCTCCAGACTTTGTATTGCCATCATTAATAATCTTTTGCGGTGCCCGGCCCGCACCGGACACGCGGCTCGCGTTTCCTAAAACCTCCCGGTTAACCCCAGATTACTACAAGTCATTTGTAAATAAATAAATTAATTGTAAATACTTCTAAGAACTAGGTCTACGACTTGATGGTCTTTTGGATTTGTCCTTCGATGACCTTCCCAATAATTTTGAGAAAAACCCACTCTTCTTCTTCTTTATATCTTTTGAATCATTTAATGTAGAAACTTTAGATTCAGATAATGATTTAGTTAAAGGTTGTGGTTGTGAAACACTTGGACTTAATCCATTTTGATGCAAATGATTTCTTGAAGATGGCTCTGCATGTGTCTTAAATCTTTTTAAATAATTATCATCATGTTCCGAATGATTTTTATTCATATTTTCCAAAGATTTTAATTTTAATTGATTTGGATCTGATATATCACTTGAAAATGTAATTCCTTTACCACCACCACCACCACCAATACCTTTTGTTGGTGTTGAAAATCCTGAACCAGAGTTACTATTCATATTACTTTCAGCTCCATTTTGATATAATGTCTTTTTCAGATTTCTCATTGCAATTTCGTTATTACCCAAATTAGTTTGACTATTCGTTGCTGACGAAGCTTTTGGAGGATCATCCAATACATCCAACATTGATTTGGTTTTCTCTAAATCTGGTAATCCTGTAAGACTTCTAACTAATGCTGCACCTTCACCTCCATTATTTGATGTTTCAGTAAATTTTAATGAAATCTTATGATTAATATCTGTAATTTTATTTAATTTATTTAAAAATGTATCCTTTTTAACATCTTGTGATTCAGTCTCTTCAACAAATTTATTCAACATATCTTGATAATTTGTCATTGTTCTTGTAAGATCTTTTAATGATGAACTTGATGACATTAAATCACTACTATCACCACTATTTGAACTTAATTCACTATCATTACTATCATTTGAAATTATTGATAAATCATCATTATCAATTTCATTTTCAACATTAGATAAATGATCATTAATACTAGGAATTGAAGATGCTTTAATATCAAATTTTTTCAGTTTACCTTCTAATTCATCAAGATTTGACATTATTTTTTTTTCATTAATTTTCCTTTGGAAAAATTCAACTTCATATTCATTCATTGTAAAAGCAGGTACAACAACAATTGGTAAATCAAAATTTTTAACTAATCTATCACTTATTCTTGCCGTATTCCAAGTTTGCTTTCTTGAAAATTTTAAATTTGGTTTTGTTGACGTAATTAAAGTGGAAGGTTCATAAATTTTCAATACCGCTTCATTTAAAATTTTGAAAGTTGATTCATCTTGAAATAAATCAATTGTAAATTTAACAATTTTATCAGGATTTACCAGAAATTCAAGATATTTTTGAATATTTAAAGCTGCTTTTTTGAAATTTAAATTTAATTGTTTTCTATGTTTTTTTTTAGTAACACCTTCATTTTTACTTGGAAATGGAATTCTTGATACAATTACAAAATGATCACCATTTTTTAAACATTTATCAATGGCAAAATCCAGTGCAACCCAAGAGTGTCTTCTACCAGTGACGTAAACCACGATTGTTCTATAATTATCATGACTTTTGATGTATGAATCAAATTCTGGATGTTTAAAACTCAGTGTGAAAGAATCAAAAATTATATCAGGACTTGTTGGATAATCTGTTCTCCAACCATTTGAATTATAATTTGCACCACTTGTATAAGATTTCCCTTCTATACTATCCAGTGAACCAAATCTATTTGAACGTAAAGGTGAAGGTTCTCTTGATGGTGATCTTGTTCTTGAAATTGCATTCCCCATACCACCTGCTCTACCTCTAGAAATAGTGGGACTTAGATAATTTGACAGATCAGGATTATGTTTAGAATCTGTATTGGGTTTAGATTTTGGTCTTTGGAAATAATCAAGTCCATCATCACTATCGTAATTATCATATTCATTAAAATTCCAATCATAATCGCTATAATAATCATCATCATTATCCCTTTCGTTCGAGATATTTTTGGAAATGGTATCAAAAGAGACGGTTTTCTTGATATAGTTTGAAGATGTCAATGGAGTCTCTTGAGTGTTTATCTTTATCTGTTTATAAGCTGGTATTGAATCGCTCATTTGTTCTTGTAAAGTGATATGTCTTGAAGGGGAACTCAGTCTTGAAGAATAAGTTGAATGGGATCTTGAATTCCCACCAGTACCAGTGTTTACACCACTATTGCTATTCGAAGGTGTATTTGAGCCTGAGTTGAAATGAATCTTGGGTATACCATTACCATCTTGACTATGTGACATGTTGAAAGTTGCAAAACCCGGGAGATAAACAAAAGCGGCAAGAAAGGGTATTGAAGATTTGCCCTTTGAGAAGTGGTAATGACAAGACTTGGAAAGATTTGGAGTGTTGGCACGTTAAATGCCAATTGATAATGTGTGTTGATATTTATTCAGTTATTTCCCACTCTATGGAGTAACTCGATTGCGCTGGCGCTTAAAACAACAGAGTTGTAACGTTTCGATGGCTTGACAAGGGTGAAATTTTGTAACTGCTTTCTTGCAAATTCCCTTCCACAAAATTGAAGACCTGTTGTTGTTTTCAAGAGTCAATTTGTTTGATTGAGTTTTGATTAGTTGTTGATGTTTTCGATATGGGCCTATTTTTCTTGAGATAAAAATATCGAATTTTGTTACAGCGCTTTGAAAAAATAAACTAAATTACGAGATAAGTGAATGAAAGAAACATCGGAGATGATTTTGTTTAATGAGTGATAGAAATAAGGGTCGTAAGGTTTGGGAATGGGGCTTCTACGAGAACTACTTATCAAATGTAGCCATTACATATGAACATACAATCATGAATAAATAGTCATTAATTCTGTTATTTCTAAATGGCATGATGAAGCCTCTAACTTTTTGTGGGAGGATGTATTCAGCTTTTCTGATTCAAGTTATTCATTGTATTTTTACTTAAATCAACTTGTTTCTCAGCGCAAGTTCTAACATCTGATAATAATTCCACACATACTTGTTGATTATTTATATTTGTTTTAAGACAATCACTATATTTATTTAGTAATTCACCACAATTTCCTAAGATTTTTTGTAAAGCTGGAACTCTGATTATAGAATTAGTTTGTGTTATAATTTAATTTTTGTAATTATTGTTAACCTACTGTTTCTTGATACAACTTGCTAATTCTTGTTGCTTTGGAGCACAATTCATTGGATTCTCACGATTTTCTGAAATACATTTATGATAAGCTAAGAAATTTTGTGGACAATATCTAGCAATCTATAGAATACATTGTTAGTATCCTTCGACAAGGTCTTGATAAAACTTCAATATCTAATCATCTTCACTTGTCAAGTCGTTCTTGAAGGAAGAAAAGTCACCGAGAACACATACATCTTCTATAAGCAATTGATCTAGAACGTTACTCATGGTTTTCTGTTTCCTCTATCGTGAGATTGTTGAAAGGTTGAACGATTTTTTGTGGGTCAAAATGTAGTCAATTCAATATAGTCATCATTAAATTTTCGACATTGTAGGTCCCCGAACCAGTTTTCAGCTAAATCCTTATAAATTAATCAAACAACTACAATTTAATTTAACGTAAAAATTTCGTGTATATTATAAACTTAATCATTCTAGAATCTATCTAGCCAACAATTTCTCCATTAATTTAAAATTTTTGGATGGTTTTGAAAAAGTTTTCACCTTGAATTTGAGCAATGTCTAATTCTAATTTACTAGCAGTTCTTGAACCATCACCACCAGCATAAGTACCAGCACCCCATGGAGAACCACCGTGAACTTCTTCCAAGTTGGTTAATAATGGGAAGGCATTACCGTAACCTAATGGAACGTAAATGATACCATGATGAGCTAAAGTGGATAAAGAGTTCAAAACAGTAACTTCTTGACCACCACCTGGGGTACCAGTTGAAACGAAAACACCAGCAATTTTACCATATAAAGCACCTTTAGCCCATAAACCACCAGTGGAATCCCAGAAGGCTTTCCATTGAGCTGGGAAGTTACCATATCTAGTTGGAATACCAAATAAGAAAGCATCGTATTGTTCTAAAGTTTCTGGAGAGGCAATTGGATAACTTGGTTTTGGAGCACCATGTAATTTAGCAATAACTTCATCACTAAGGGTTTCTGGAACTTGATAGATATCAGCAACACCACCAGCAGCTTCAACACCAGCTTTTTCAGCTTCAGCTAATCTGGTGACGTGTCCGTATAATGTGTAGATAATGATTGCAACTTTTGGGGCCATTGTGTATGTTTATAAAAGTGTACACTTTGTAATGAGATTGTTGTGAGGAACAAGTGAACTTCACACTTTATATATAACCCTGGAAATTCCACTTGCTAAATTACGCATTACGTTATGCTTAATAAACTGGTCTCGGTACGGCCATCGCTGCGTAACCACTGCGTGTGGTAAGCATTTGTAATTCCTACTAATCAACAAATTGTCAAAGCCTCGTGCTAAAACACGCCATGAATGGCGAATAAAACTGGCCAATTGACTGGCAAAGGACCATCTAATACTTACTCATGATGATTGTCATCATCTTATTAGCGGATTTGTCAGGAAGAAAGTGAAAAATTGGGTGGGTGTATTACAATTTGTGCATCTTCATTAATCATGCGTTTGTAAGCAATCTTTGTACGTTTCTGGTTTCCCAACTCAAGCCTCGTCTCTGGTAGACTACATCTACGTAAACTTTTACAATCCTATCTTTATAAGTAAACATTGTCCACTATTCTGTTTAATTGGCCTGTCTCACACTCATTAGGATCCCATCATTAATAGATCTAGAACTTCACATTCATCATGGCTAAAGTTGCAGTAAGTCTCAAGAAATTATTCCTGTCAATGTCTTTAGACACTAATAATCGATCCTTTAGGTTGTTAGTTATTCAACTTATGGACACGTTTTCACACTTGCTAAAGCTATAAAAGCAGGTGTTGAAAAAGAAGGGGGTGAAGCTGATTTATTTCAAGTTCCAGAAACTTTGAATGAAGAAGTTTTAACTTTAATTCATGCTCCTCCAAAACCTGTTGATATCCCTTATATCACTCCAGAAATATTAGAATCATATGATGCCGTTTTATTTGGTATCCCAACAAGATATGGTAGTTTACCTGCTCAATGGTCAGCATTTTGGGATTCAACTGGTGCTCAATGGGTTTCTGGTGGTTATTATGGTAAACCTGCTGGTATTTTCGTCTCCACTGGTACTCCAGGTGGTGGTCAAGAAGTTACAATTAGAAACGTCTTGTCAATTTTAACTCATCATGGTATGATTTATATCCCATTAGGTTATGGTAATGCCTTCCCATTGTTGGCTAATTTGGAAGAAGTCCATGGTGGTTCTCCATGGGGTGCTGGTACTTTTGCTGGTGGTGATGGTTCAAGACAACCAAGTAAATTGGAATTAGATATTGCTCAAGTTCAAGGTTCGGAATTTTATAAAAGTGCTATCAAATTGGTTTCATCTAAACAATCTAAAAAAGATGAAAAATCTCAAGATACAACTGAAACCGCTGGTGCTGCTGGTGCTGCTGGTGCTGCTGCTGGTGCTGCTGGTACAACTACTGGTACCACTGCTGAAAGTTCAAAACCTAAAAAGGCTGAAAAGCAAACTGTCAGACAATCACAAACAAAACCACAAGAAAAAGAATCAAAATCTGAAGGTAACGTTTGTTCCAAATGTATAATTATGTGAAGATTTATAAAGAAAAAGTGGTTTAATTTAATAATACTTTTTAGCATGTCCCCTTGTTGATCACTATTCTTTTATAATGGCTTTTTTATTTACCGAAACTCCAAGATTAAAAAAATAAATGTTGACTTTAATGATAATAATATTCATGATATTTTGTACTCACTATTTATATATACACGTTTATAAAATTATGAAGCTTTTAGCTATCAAACTATAATGCAATAAAGAATGTTTCTCCATCTTTATAAATCCAACCCTTATTTTCTATTCACTGGTAACGTTCTTTGACGTTGATCAACATATTCGTTTCGTTTCTTTAATTGTTTTTGATACTCAGTTTCCTTTTTACCTGGATATAAAATTCTTTTATCTACTTCATTTAATTCTTGTTCAATATGAGTTGGTTCTTCTTTAGCATGTAAATCTCTTCTCCAAACTTTTTGTATTTGTGAAACACAATGCATACATAAAGTATGTGCTCTTTTAAAATGTCCACATGATGGACAACGATTTAAATGATGTAAATATTTTAATTGTTTACGACCTGGACCATATAATTTTTGTTTTCTCTTTTGTGGTGAAACTTTTTGCTTTGGTGCAGCTCTTAATATACCATTGTCTATGAAAAATGATTCCTCCAAGGAACGATTGCTTAGATATTCTTCAATTCTTTGCTTTAAAGATTTAGAATTTTCATTAGAAGTTTGTGCATTTGATGTAGTTGTTGAATTTGATGCAAATGGGTTCGGAAGTCTAATTTTGATCTCTGGTAAACGAGGTAAGCTAAGCCCATTACCTAGTCTCCCTAATCCAATACTCAAAGACATGGTTGATTGCAAATAATAAACGAAATATGGGGCTTAAAAGTGGGAAACTTAATCTTTTTAAACTAGTTAATTCTTCTCCTGTATGGTTATATTTCAAAATTTTCCTAGTCGACATTTTTTTCGCGAATATTGGATATATAATCACGTGATACGTCATGTGACTATTTTTTTTGATTTTGTGGCCAAAATTTCCATTTTCGAAATTTGACTTTGTGAAAAAAACAGGAACGCGTTTTGTGTTGGAATTCAAAGTTAGATTCAGATCAAACAGGTTTAATTGACATTCAACTTTGATTAACTGGTCCCATTGAAAGTGTATTGCCGCTTTTGAAATCAATTTATCCCACCAAGTCAAAATGTCTGCTCCAAACGTTTTCCAACCTTCAACTTATGTCGGGTTTGATACAATCACCACTCAAATTGAACATCGTTTATTAAAGAGAGGTTTCCAATTCAACATTTTGGTTGCTGGTTATTCAGGTCTTGGTAAGTCAACGCTGATCAACACTCTATTCTCCTCACATCTTGTTGATTCATTGGGTCGTAAATCAAGCACTGAACCAATTACAAAAACATCTGAGATTTCAGTCACAAATCATCAATTGGTTGAAAACAATGTTCGTTTAAACATCAATGTCGTTGACACTCCAGGTTTTGGTGATCAAATCAACAATGATAAATGCTGGGAACCAATAGTTAGATACATCAAAGAACAATATTCTTTATATTTAAGAAAAGAATTAACTGCTCAACGTGAAAGATTCATTAATGATTCAAGAGTTCATGCAATTCTATACTTTATTCAACCAAATAACAAAGGTCTAAGAGCTGTTGATGTTTTAGCTTTGAAAAAATTAAGTGAAATTGCCAATGTTATTCCAATCATTGCTAAAGCTGATACTTTAACTTTAGATGAACGTGAAAACTTTAGAAAAATCTTACAAAATGAATTTCAATATCATAATCTAAACTTATATCCATATGATTCAGAAGACTTATTGGATGAAGAAAGAGAACTTAACAACAGTATCAAATCCATCATACCATTTGCAGTGATTGGATCAGAAAATGAAATCACCATAAATGGTGAAATTTTCAAAGGTAGAAGAACAAGATGGGGAACTATTAATGTCGAAGATATAAATCAATCAGAATTTGTTTATTTGAGAGATTTCCTAACAAGAACCCATTTACAAGATTTAATAGAAAGTACTTCATCAATACATTATGAAAACTTTAGATCAAAACAATTGACAACATTAAAAGAAAATGCATCTTCAGGTGCTCGTGCTAGTGCACATTTATCTCAAGTTCCAAATGGTGCTAACGGTGTAAGTCAAGGTCAAGGTCAAGGTCAACAAGCTGGTCAAGGTGCTAATGGTAGCGTGAACAATATTTACAAACGTGCTTGATTCTCTCAAGACCTTGGAGTTGGGTTGTTTTAAAATCTTTCTCCTTTGATTACGATAAATTTCGACAATTTTCATCATCTACAATATAAGACTGTTATTTTTGCTTTTAATGTGTGTTTGTAGCATTCCAGTTTATCTTTATATTTTCCAATTGTGGATATTAATCTATCTCGATTCGTAAAATTAAAATTAAGCGGCTTGTTTACGTTTCGCTGCCCGAACCGGCTGCTTGAGTTTGGGGGTTATCTGTATACATAAATGTTTCAACTGTGGGAATTTCCTTATGAAAGGATGTTTAAACCCAATTATTTACTTCGATTTGGCTTACAATTGACAGTATTCAAACCAGGAAAGACTTATAGACAACACTGGAATCCACCATAATTAAAACATTTGGAACCTCAAATTAAGGATCAATATCTTATCAAAGGCGCTATCTAATTTACCCCTTAATCTGATTCATATATCTAATTCAGCCATGACAGAAGCTTATATCACAGTCCTCATTAATGATGGTTATCTTCCAGGATCACTAGTTCTTGGTCAAGCTTTGAAAGAGTTACAAACTGAAAAAAAACTGGTTATATTAGTTGCTAACGTTTCAGATGAAGCTATCGAAATTTTGAGTTCAGTTTATGATGATATTATCCATGTTAATCCAATTTTAAGTACTTCATTTGAAGAGTTATCAGTGTTGGGTAGATTTGATTTAGTATCTACTTATACAAAGATTCAAGTTTGGAATCAAACTCAATATTCAAAACTATTTTATCTAGATTCGGATGTTTTACCTTTGGTTAACTTGGATGAACATTTTGATAATATTGAATTAAATTCAACTAATGAGCTAATTGCAGCTTCTCCTGATAGTGGTTGGCCAGACATTTTCAATTCAGGTATCTTCATAACTCACCCAAATGAACAAACATTCAAAGATTTATTACATTCTATTCAAAATGATGAAAATGCTTCATTTGATGGTGCAGATCAAGGTTTATTAAACGAATATTTTCTTGGGAAATGGAAAAGACTACCATTTATATTTAATGTTACACCTTCAGCAAGTTATCAATATGTTCCAGCTTTCAATAGATTCCAAAAAGATATCAAAACTATTCATTTTATTGGTGTAAATAAACCTTGGTTAACAAGAAACTCTCAAATATTTGCAACTTCAAGCCATGGTAAAAATTTCGATATTTTATCTGGATTTCATAACGATTGGTGGAGAGTTTTCAACAAGTTCTACTTTGGTGATAAAGCTGGTGAAATATTTAAATTATCCAAAATCAATCCAATTGAAGATTTTTCAGCTCAAGGTGAAGCTCATTTATTAAACTTACCTAAAAAGTTTTTGAACAAATGGGATAAATTAAACATCAAAACTACAAGCGAAGCTGGTAACTCCGATGAAGGTGCTGCTAATCCAGAAGATTTAGAAATTGTTAGTTCAAGTCAACCAGCTCCAATATTTCCATGGGAACACAATGATAATAGAAATGAAACTACAAGAGTTTTTTCAGAAGAAACTGATTTCTATGTTGAATGAGTCGGAGAAGTTATGTCTTGCGATAACAATATGCAGGCACCATATTCCAATTAACTAATACAATATTAAAAACTTTTTTTGAAGAGTTGTGCTAACATTATTGATAATTCTTAATAATCTTTTTTTTTCAGCTGAATATTAACACTTTGCTTTCTCATCATAATTCCTCCTCGTGTATACTACCAATGGTTTGCTCTCGCGGGTATAGCTATATTTATAGCCACATTCTTTTCAATTCCTATTAGATTAATTACAGCTTTTATAATTTAATTCAAATAATTTGTGATCAATATAATTCATCAGCTACGTCGTATATCAGCCAGTTACACTAATAATAATCTAATTATCGAAATCGTATAATTGCATTTGGGGACACCTCATATACAGCTCGAATATAGGTTTTAACTGATCCTTGCACGTCTATATATATTCCTAACACAGCTGAAGTATATCACTGAGTATTTCTACCATTTCAAACAGTTCTAAAAGGCAATGTACTGGATACGCGTAGACATGATGGCTTAGGTTATTTTACACAAGTACATCAGACACTGCTATATAGTTACATATAGGGCTCTCTGTATTTGTTTAATTTCTGAATATTCTACTCAATGTGACCAAAATCCGTGGTATATATCATTAAATATTTTGTAACTGCTAATATTTTCCACCACCCTGGGTACAGTGTCGAACAGGATTCAAGGTAAATTTTTGAAGATATAAGTTTTTGTTGGAATTCTCTACATTAAAATTCATTTAAACAGGAAATTCCAGGGCAAAGAAATATAATAAAAGACCTAAACTTATAATAGCACATGAAGTCAACATTCAAATCAATTACCAAAATGAAAGTTATAAAGTGTCATGAATTCCAATTCCCGCCTTTCGGTCAATAGTTCTCATACGTGAAGTGAGGATCATGACCTTGCTGTTGCGGTTGTTGTTGATGTTGATGATGTTGCTGCGATCTTTGATCATTTGAATTCTCAGAGCTGTTTATATCTTGATTATAATTCATATGGTAATTATCACTACGGTAATCTCCATTGTGACCAAGATGGTGATTTCGCTGATTATATTGGTATTGATCATAATGCGATGTGTTTTGTTGATGCTGCTGACCATCTTCTGTGTGTATTTCTTGCTTATCTTCATGATTAAATTTATGTGCTGAATCAGGATCTTGATTGGAGAGTTCACCTGGTGTCGTTAACTCATGAAGTATTTCTTCATTGACCCCAAATTCTGCAGGATCTTCAAGGAACAGGTCTCTAATCAATTCTCGACATTGAATATCAGTGAAATGTTTCCCTGTTAATTTATACATTTCTCTGGAGATGAATCTCCATTTTTCCAATTCACCTTCATCAACAAGATTTTGTAAATTTTGCGAGTCTATTGGACCCCAGACTGTTGAGCCGAAACCCTGTTGGCCTATTAATACTTGGTACCTATTTCTTGCAGCTAAAAAGCTCCCAACTCCTGTGATTTGTGCGATATCAATCCATGATTTACCTTTACTTTTGAGATCAACGATCATCTCATCTTGTTCTCTTGTGAACTTAGATTTTCTTTTCGATCTCTTGATGGTAGTCTCAGCAGCCTCTGACTGGAGGGGTTGATTTTGTAAAGGAGGCACTGGTAAAACTTCTTTTAGAGTGCCTATGAGACTCTCAACAACAGCAGCATTCTGGTCAACGGGCTCCTGGGTGGGTTCTTCTCTTTCCGCAAACATGGAGTTTCCATACGATCCCAAAGGTGACATGATTAATTTTCAAGTGAAGATTTTGTGGATCTCAAGGGTAGATAGAGATCTCTAATAAAATATACCCTCTTTTTAAATGAAGCAAAATTTAAGAAATCTCTTACTATTCATGCTTTTTTTTGGGCTAGCAAACCGCTAGACAGTAATTTCACAATTATTTTTTAAGTCTTCCCTGTAACACCACCTTTTTTTTTAATCACAGCTGATCGCGCCCTCTTCGACTACCACTATACTTGAACAACACTCATCTTTATCCGTTTGGAAGTTTGATTGTTTTGAATACCTCTGTTTCATGCCAGCTGAAGTCTACTGTTGTACCAAAAGGATCGGGTAGCGACTGAACCATTTTCAAATATCACCAAAGAAGATCAAGAAGATGAGGCTTAATGTTGTCGGTTTGATAATTTGATGCCACTATACCATACATATTGTAAGTGAATAGTCACTGGTCCAGTATACGCACTGTCTACAGGGTATACTAGGTAACATTCTACAAGAGTGTCAGAAAACGAGGAGCAAATTCATCAAAATTCATACATTTCTCAAGACAATATACATTGAAGTTAGCTATGCTCTGTTAACTTTGAACTCAATTGGAGTGAACAACCCAGGTACTGAAGTATCAAGCTCAATTCACATACAGACCATTTTAATCATAATATGCCATTCTCAGCCTGAGAAGACACCATCATAAATTAATGAGTGCTCGATCTTATTATAGATTGGCGATGACAGAGGCCCAGCGTTCTTACAACTAATACAAGGTGAAGTTATTCAGGTTTTAAGCTACACAGACATGTACAGTTACTTATCTTAGTATCTGATTACCAAGGAAATACTCACAAGTCACAAGGACACAGAAATTGGCAAGGGAGGCATCAACTTTCAGGATAACGGATACATTTTGTTTTTGTGTACATATGTACGAAAACAACAGCTAATGTCGCAAAATAAATAGATCATACTATTCCTATTTGAACGTTTGCATTCTTCAAGCTAAAACACTTAGAGATGAATGGGGGAAAGCAGATTCAATGTCCTGATGTTGCTGCTGCTCATTTTTAACCTGTGCTGAGTAACATTTTTCAATTTCAATCAGTTTCTGATTATTCAAAATAGTTTCTTTCAATTTTTTGATTCGATTGCTTGGTGATGATGATAAAGGAACGTATCCTTCTAAGATTACAACAGAGACATGGTTGACTTAATTGGGCTTACTGAGGAATTAATGCTTCCAAGTTTGAGGCGAACAATCGAAGATTCCAATTTGATTTTGCTCGCTTTTGGTAACGCCATTTATGGGCTACCGATTCATCATAAAGATAATCTTTTGAAATCATTATTTAGAATCATGCTAAAAGGATAGACCACAGTGCACACCCGTAATGTTATCGTTACGGGGCCGAATAAATTGATACTGTTACGAGATTATACAATGCCAATACCACTCGGCTACGCCATTGTGATGATAAAAGGAAATAGCATGTGAAATCAAAGGGTCTCACTTACTAAACGCAGATCAATCTGCTTGCTGATCAAGCAAATTATGTGTTGTGGACAGACTAGCATCTAAAGGCAGAGACACTTGTTGAAAAGAGACATGGATCCAATTAATATTTTCATACTTGAAAATTTATGATAATTGATTTTCATTTTGTGTCTGTTTGGTTAAAACTTTGTGCCTTTATACAGTTCTTTCTCAAATTATTTCCAAGATTTTGGACGCTTGTTGAAAAATGGGAATAAGGTATTTCAAGACAATCCAAAAACTCTAGTTGATATAATCTGCAAAAGTCAATGAGTTCAAAAAACACGACTGATAAATTGATGGATTATATGAGGGATATCTGCTGACGCCCAATTAATCAGATATCATGTTCATTTGAATTTACAATAGAGGTCTTTGCACTCTGGACGGATCCAGGTGAGGTAACTCACAACATACAAATGAAAGCTCAAACTATTATCAAATTCTAGTATATGACGAGTCGAAAACTAACAGAAACAAGGATAAGTGAACGTTATTATTAATGATGGTTTGAAAACCATAGTTTGAGCTCCATATATATTCCAGAACTAGCTGTTTGTAATGAAACTTCACTTTTTCCCAAAATAAGTAGATTTAAATGGATCAACTCAACAATTTATCATCAGAATGAATCGATGCACTCATAATTAGACGAATTAATTGCAAAATGCAAGTCTTCTACGATTAAAAATCGTGGTTAAGTTATACTTTGTCGAGATATGATAGATATTAGAAAGGCTCATTCTTTAATGTATAAGTTCAAGTAGTTTCGAAAGGATTTACGAAAACAACTTAAAAGTATATACGTCTAAAATATGATCTATAATTAAAGGCCATGAAAGAACAAATGAATACTTGGTACTTGGTACATATGTATCTCTATTCTCTATCTCTTATCTCTTACTATACTAGTATGGATTATGCATCATATAGGGTTCTTCCACAATCAATTTCTGGAAGAATTCGTTGGCTTTTGGGTAATATTTGGGCATAGAAAACTGGATATATTGTGACCATTAGGCATATAGAGAGCTCCCACTTTAGATTATAAAGAATGTACAAAAGAAAATAAGTACATATATGAGGGGCATCTCACTGGTCAGGCCACTGATTGAACAGGGTCAAAAACCTAAAGGGCACGAGATCACCCGAGTCAAACGGAAACATCACGTGACTATCACGTGACAAAAACACAAATTTTGGACCAAATGTTAGTTTCTCAACTTGGCCTGATTCGCAGCCTCGCAAAGTCTATAAATTTCGACGGTTGCCCCGGTAACCACCTGCATGTTGTTGTTTACTTTTTTTTTGTAAACAACCCGTTACCTAGGCAACC